>CADEPD010032585.1:0-15531 GCA_902829195.1 Fraxinus dipetala | reverse complement strand
CAACTAAACCTTAGTAGACTCTGAACCCCGATCTGTAATCACTAAGGAATGCCTTGATTGCATGCTCCAGCACTAGCTCTAAAACTCTAGAATCTTTTATCCCCTATTGTTCTCCAAGAACGAACTCGTTCTTCACAAATTCGAACTTCTGTCACCTTTTTGGATCTTCAAAACTCTCACAGAAGTATTCGAAGAGGTTGATTTGACATTAAAATCATTGATTTATATGTTTTCGATATGTAGTTGAATTAAGAGAAGCTTTGATTTGGTTATTTGATCTTCAATCTATGTTTTCTTTTGTGAAATTATGTTCAACCAACCTTTAAGATGAAGTTTATGTATTTATAGTTTGGAGTGTTTGGGTTGTATAGGATGCAAATTTTTTTTTTGAAATAGCGAACTAAGGTTTCCCAGATAAATATACCACTCGAGGGCCACGCTAGCACTGAGCGAGCAACAACTTCCTATTTTGCGCACTTATGCACTACTAGGCATCTAGATAACGGCTTTCCAACTATTTTTTCTCCTTGTTCCATTTTTAATCTCTTGGACTCCTTGTTGGACCTTACTACTACCTAAATGATTCTTTAACTTTTATATATCAACTTTAAAACTTTAATTTGTCAATAGAATTGCCAATTACAATAAAACCTAGTAGTACCTTCTTTCATTTTGAAAACCTACTTGCAACGAATATCTTTCTTATCCTTAAATAATCTCACTAAGTCCCATGTACCATTCATATGAAGTGATTCTATCTTCTCCTACATAGCAATCACCCATTTACCAGAATTATCACAACTAACTGCCTCTGAATAAGTAGAAATTTCTTAACTAAAATCAATACCTTTAGCCACATTAAAAGCATAAGCAACCAAATCAATCTCATTGTGCCTCTGTAGAGGTCTAATAACTATTTTAGGTCTGCCTTTAGTAGTAGAATAATGTGGTAGTGCTTGTGGTGGTGGTAAAATGACACTACCCTTTTTACTTCTGAGCTAGACTGAGATGTGGACTCTGGTACGAACTCGAACCAATCTCAAGTTCCACCCGTGTGTTTAGTTTCTACTGATTTTCTAATACAAAAATCTCTAGCAGGTAAGTCATAAAGCATTGCACTTTTATCTAATATAACATCTATAGTAATTATAAATTTAGTGGTCTAGTACATCATAGCATATATCTATAAACACCGGACTTATGGACAAGAAATAAACACACTTTATTGATCTAGGTTCTAATTTCCCATTATCAACATGAGCGTAAGTAGGACATCCAAATATCTTCAAATCCGAGTAACTAGGATGAACACCACAACATACCTCTTCTGAAGTCCTTTGTCAATGGCAATTGAAGATCAGTGGTTAACAAAAAAAAAGTTGTAGAAACAGATTCAGCTAAAAATAACTTAGGTAAACTAGCATTGGAGATCATACAACGTACTTTCTCCATCAAAGTTTTACTCATTCGTTCTGCCACACCATTTTGATATGGAGTCTTATGAACTGTCAACTGCCTCAAAATTCTTTTTGACTTGTAGAAACTGTTAAACTCATTTGAAAAAACTCCAAACAATTATTAGTACGAAGACGTTTTACCTTCTTCCTTGTTTGCTTCTCAATCATGATCTTTCACTCCTCGAATGTAGAAAACACGTCGCTCTTTTGCTTTAATAAGAACACCCAAACGTTTCTGGAAAAATCATCAATAATGTTCATTATATAGTATGCAGCTCCTTTGGAAGGCACTCTAGATGGTCCTCAGAGATAAAAATGTATGTAATCAAGTTTTCCATTTGCATTGTGGATGCCTTTGCTGAATCTTACTCTCTTTTGCTTCCCAAAAATGCAGTGCTCATAGAACTGTAATTTAATAGTATTGTATCTATCAAAAAATCCTCTCCCATTCTTACTCATATGCAAGTCACATATGCCAAAGTTTAGCAACATCATCATCTGATAAGAAAGGAGTAGTAACAGTTGTATAACCTGTGATTGTAGAACCCTACAATACATATAACTAGGTAGACTTTCTCCATCCTTTCATCACGATAAGGGTACATTTGCTAACCATCAGGACTCTAGTGTACTTATACTCTTTTGAATCAAAAGTACTAAAAAATATAAGATTTATTTTTATATCTAGAACATGTCTTATATCCCAAGTATCCGATGCCCCATTAAACATCTTAATTCTGACCATTTCAATACCAGCTATCTTACATGGTGAATTATTTTTCATTATCACAACACATTTGAAAATTATTTCATATGTTGAAAACCAATCCCCGATTAGGATACATATAAAACGTGCAAGTTGTATCAAGAATTCAATCCTTGTAGGGTTTGGAGTTGCCATCAAAATAGTGTTTCTGGAAGCCATATATGAAAAGGCAACGAACATAATAAAATCAACTCTAAATCTTCTTTATCGTACATAACCTTCATGGTCTCTAGATCGGCAACAATTTCCTTAATGGTTAAGTAATCTTCTATAGATGTACCTTCTATCCCGCGAAAAGAATACAAGCGCTGTTTCAGAAGTAACTTACTAATTAATCTTTTCGTCATCCATAACTACAATTTTAACCATAATGCAGTGTCAGTTTTCTCCTTTAGAATGTCCTAAAGAATTTGATTTGATAGATGAAGATGAATTTGAGCTAGGGCTTGATGCTAATCAATTATCAGAGAAAATTTTAAATCAATTAGAAAAGTGAAGGATATGTACAGGATGTACGAAAACATGATAACTTTCAGCTCGGGTGTAAGATTTTCGTGTATGAGTATAATACAAAAATATATATCAATTCTACATATTTTTGCCGAATGTTTATGTCAAACGTTCAGAGCCAAATTTCATTGTTAGGGGTTTGTTTAGTGTTTTTTTGTTTTGAGTTACTTTTAAGGATATTTTCGTTATTTTGTAGTATTTTACTTTTATTCAGATTTGTTTTATAGTTTCCAAGTTCATTTGGATTTGTCTCTAGAATCATAGTTTTGTTTGATTAGGATTTATTTTATGTTTCCCTATATAAGGCATACAAAAAAGACATTAATTTAAGAGATTAATTATAAAGTGAGATTTTCACTTTCTATCTTCTTCTTAATTGAACTATTCAGATTCAAACTATCCAGAACTTATCAAGAATTTTTAATCTTTATGGCGTACCCTTCTAGCATTGGTTCTTGATTCAAGAAATCACTGGGTCAAGATTATAACTCTTTAGTTTTGCTTTCTTGGAGTTCTATCAATTCTTATGTAGGTTACATGATATATCCTACAATAGGGTTTACATTAGTTGATATTAGAGTTAACTTTGAAATCAGGTTTTGTTTTTATCTTTCCATTAAGTTGCATAAATGAAAATTTTAAAAATAGCAAAGAACATTCAAAAGATTCTACAATGAAAATTCAAGAAAAATGAAAAGAAAGTTCAAGAAAAGCATATTCAATTTGAAGGTGAAGATTCGAGCTTCAATCATTTTGAATGGGGAGAGAATGATACGAATTAATTATCACATAAAATTCTAAACAATTAGAAAAAGCAAAGGATACACATTGAATGTATAAAAACATGCATAACTTTCTGATGGGGTGACGAATTTTCTTTCAGGGCCAAATTTCATTGTTTAGTGGTCCATTGTAGCCTTTTTCTATTTTGAGTTAGTTTAAGGTTATTTTCATTATTTTATAATATTTTAGTTTTTATTCGAATTTGTTTTATAATTTTCAAGTTTATTTGGATTTGTCATAGAATCATAGTTTTGTTTAATAGGATTTATTTTATGTTTACCTATATAAGGCATACAAAGAAGACATTAACTTGAGAGATTAATTATAAAGTGAGATTTTCGCTTTCTATTTTGTTCTTGATTGAATTATCAGGACTTATAAAAAAAAATTCAATATTTGTAGCGTTCAAACTACCCTCAAGAATTTCCAATCTTTTTGGTGTTCAAACCTTTCAGCTTTGGTTCTTGATTCTGGAAATAATTGGACTATCTACTTTTAGCTTTCCTGAGTATCTATCAACTCTTGTGTGGGTTCCAAGGTACATTCTGCAACAGAATTCACATCAGGGCCTTTCGATCCTTACGATTTTTTCCTTCTGCATTCAAGTTGAAGGCATCTTATTAAATCCTAACGTGGCATCATCTAAGTCCATCTGCATAGGTACAACTTTCATTTTTACCTACCATAAGAAAAATCTGATACTGTGATCCAAATGTAGAAAATCATATTTCATAGTTACCATTACATAAAATCAAACCTCGCTCTGATACTAGTTTATTATGAAAACAAGATTTGGCAACATGAAAAATAAGAGCAAGAACACAAAATTTAAGACTAATTTAGATCTTTGACTGCTTAAAGACATATACTACCAACTGTCTAACAAGAAATGTCATGCTCTCTTTCAGACAATAACTGTCCCCTCTAGTAATGACCCTGCGAGGTGTCCATCAAACTCATCTCGTTGTGTAATGATCCCTAATTTTTTGTAGACTGAACTTCTCAATATATTTTACATATGTATTTCTATTATGGTCATAAAGCAAAAATATTTTCACCATTTTCCAGTTCTCTAAGTATAAATAATCTTGCAACATCTTTCCTAAAGGGTCACAATCTTTTGTCCAAACAATAGTTTAAATCCAAATAGTGATATTCTATTTAAATATGAACCATCTCATTAACAAATGAGAATCAAGTTTCACGATTTAGCCAATGAAAATCGAATTTTTTGTAGATTTTGATAAAAATTGATTTAATAGTTTGTTGAATAATTGATTAAAATTGTGGATCCTATGAGATATGTGATTGAAAATAAGTTTGATGAAAAATATGTTGAAATTTGGATTTAAAAGCACGATCATATATAAACATAGGATGTCAAATATGTAAAACTAGATCGATGGTCCGTAAGTAGCAACTTAATTTCTAATTAGACACAAAGGTGTGTAGTATGTTACCTTTGATGAGTGCTTTAATCTTCTTGCAATCAGTACAACTTCGTACCTTCAAGTCTTCTTTGATGTTTTTCAAGAACTCTGAAAAAACTACACATTTCTTCTATATTTTTCTAATGTGTGGCCACTAGAGAAATCAAATTCAATCCCATTTAATGTGTAGGTATTGTAAATTATATATTTATTAGTGAATAACCATTATATCCTTACAGCCTTAACTATTATGATTGTTGTATGCCTTCATCCTTAATTCTTCTCTATAAATATGGGGCTTTGATTCTCAATGAAATACACAAAAGTCTATTGACTTCACTGCTTTCTTCTCTTTTTCTCCCTATTTTGTAACATGTTATCAGCACGATTCTTTCAAAATCAAAGTGAATTAGTTGGAAGGTAATACTTTTTCCATAAGCATAATCATATGTCATATGTATCGACATTTATTTGGTGACATGTAAATTGTTTTTATATATATGTATCATAACGTCAAAATAATGAATGCCCAAATTTTGTTTCTACCGAGTTTTTTGTTTCAAAAGATATAAATGCTACAATTGGTGACATAATCTTTAAAAATAGATCTTTGGTGTGCCAATCAAATATATTTTCATCAATTGGGAAGTGTTATATATATATTAGTTTTATGGTATGCAATAATCTATTTTGGTGCACCTGAAACCCTTTTTCTTCACAAAGTTTTGGTGCATTCCATAGCCGTAAATGTAAAGTGATAATCATTAAGCCCTTTTACATATGCCTTATGCTTGTGTTCTTTGTTTTATTTTTATTTATGTTTGCAAAAATATACACTTAATATTTTGCTAGAAAATATACTCATAAAGAGTTAATATTTCTAGATAATATTTTATTAGTGCTCCTCAAGTTGCATAAATATTATTAATATTCTAAAAGAATATTAATTGTTCCTAAAGAGCATAATATTACAATTTCAATAATTCAAATAATATTAACCAATTGCTCATCAAGAAGCAATAGTAAAATCGTTTTTTTTTAAATGATGATAATAATAATATTTTATTGTGTTCTTGAAGTAGCGTATGTTTTGAAGAATATTACCCGCTCTAGAAAAGCATAACATTACAATTTCAATATTCCAAAAGAATACTAAAGTATTGCTCCAGAAGAAACATACTTTTATATTAAATTAATATATTAGAAGAATAATAAATTGTTGTTTTGGAACAAAACACGATTCTAATATTTAAATATTCCATAAGAGTACTGTATAATTGCTTGAATTATTCTTTCTAATCTATAACACAAATCAATTATGATCATTGTTGAAAAATATCAAGCGAATATTTGATTTGATATTTTATGAGAACTTTATGAAATCTCCAGAAAAGTCAATATCAAATGATATAGAGGAGATAAATTTTATGTTAGTATTTTGATTCTCACTAAATAAACATGAAAGTAAATTCTAAAGCTTTTAAAGTCAATGTGTTAATTAGTATAATTGAAGTTCAACTTATATTGATTCGGAAGTTTAATTTGATTTTATTATTTGGCATCACATGTCAAACCATCCCGAATCAATAAATGATGTGAAAAATTATTAAAAGTTCGAATGAGTATTCCATGAAGAACCAAAAGATTCTTCAACCATACAAATTCACATATAATGTTTGTTCTCTGTATGATAAATTGGTCATTTACCATCACTAGATAATGTTGGGATTAAGTCCTTACAATCTTAAAAACTAATTAGGGTGATATATAGGGCCCTATCACCCTCCATGTTGACCATCTAAACATTATATGTATTTAGTAGATATGAGACATCTACTAGGTGAATGCATAGTGTTCGCAACCTAAAGTTTATGAAATTATTACTCAAATTTTAATTATGAGCATAATTTTCAAATTATACAATTCAGATGGTGCATCTTGTTAACTCAGGTGAGTCTAAACCTCAACTTTTTAATAAGTGTTAGTTGAGATGATGATAAATTATTTAACACTATTGTTTGTTATCCACCTTCAATTAATCTCTAAACCAAACTATTGAGAAAAAAATTAAGCACTTCCCAATTGTCTAAGGAATGCTATTAGCATCTTGCTAATATCAAAGTTTTCCCCGTTATATTTGACTTATGGTCAAAACTTAATTTTTCCATCTAATTATCTTGATAATGCAATATATGTACAATTAATCCACCTCAATGTACTGAGATGGAAAGTAAAGAGTGCTCACAATATAAGGTCATTTTGAACCCTTATAATACTTAAGTCTTATCGGATGACACTTTATAACGCAGTTTGTTGACTCTATTTTCTTAGCACTAAGTAGAGAAAGTAGTAGCAAGAAATAATACATAATAAATCATATTGTGCTATCTATATCCTCGCACTTGACAATATGAGTGATAATTCAATTGTAAGATACACTTATTGACATATAAGAGATATATAAGATCTCATATACCAGTTATAGATGCTCAATCTCGTATTAACATCAAAGAATGACATGCCTAAAGTGTTGTGACATTTGATTCTAAAGAGAAAAACTCTCGAAAAAAGGAGCAAATAAGAAAGATGGTCCCAATAAGAAGTAAATCCTTAGAGAGTATATATGCATAACTAATTATAAAACCCCAAAAGAGATTCAAGTACTTGAAACATTGAAAGTGAAGATATGTCAATATGTTATGTGATTATAGAAAATTAAAAATCAAAAAGAAAAAGTCATTAACAATACGTTTGTACATGATGTACTACATTATATTTTTAATAGAGAATAATTGAAATATATTTTTCAAAGCATATCGATCGAACAAATGATAGGCCAAATAAATGGACACAATCCTAGCAAAATTGAACTTATTATAGAAATTTGAAGTTTCTGTACATGTAGTCCGAAAATCTAAAGGAGTAATCTTGTGCAAAAAGAAAATGAGAAAGATGAATTCGTAAGATGTAATGCACGAATCTCAATATAATGAATTTCGTAAAGATCGTGGTGGAAATCACATGTCCATAAATTTGAATGCAATTATGGTCAATTCATTTGATATGTCTATTAATGTTATCTTGAATAATTTAATATGCATGAAGCGTATAATTCATATGATAGTATTGTGAGTGAAATCAATACGCGTTATACTCTTTTTCCCTTAATCAATGTTTTGTTCTGTTGGATTTTCTTGACAAAATTTTTAATTAAGCAACTTTTGTGGCGTATTCCAGAGAATAATGTACTCTTTTTTATTTATTATGAGTTTTCCAAATAAAATTTTAACGAGACATATTCTTTTTATAATAAATATACATAAGCTATAGCACATTTAAATTCAATATAAATTAATAATTATGTTATAAATTTGTATACAAAATTTCGGAAGAGAATAATAAGATCTATTTCCTGAACCATCATGTTACTACAGTCACCAAATGTTGATAACTATCTTATATAAAGATATTGCTTGAAGGCCATACAAGACATCATGAAACACACTTCACTAGAAATTAGGATATCGAAAACACTGGCGTGCAAGATATAAATGACTAGATAAAAGAATTTTCATATATTGAAATCAAAGGAAGAAGTTGTATTCTTTTTCTTTAACTCAAGTTATGTCCTATTAGATTTTCTTGACAATATTTTAACAAGAGAAATAGTCTATACAATAAAAATGTTGTTGACAACCTAGGTTGACAACCACGTATTGTCAAAATTCTAGCATTGAATGTAAAAAGTAGTTTTTTTTTTTAAATAAATGAATGTTGTCAATCAATATTATCAACAAAGATTGTATAAGTAGTGTGATTCTATTCTGTAATGTGTCATTCAAAGGGAGCTTTAAATTATATGTTTATTAGTGAATGACTATTACACTCTTACAATCCTAGTTATTATGAGCCTATTTGAGCCTTATTTTTCTTAAGAATGCAGTTTGGAATAGTAAATTGAGGGAGTTGTAGTTGAACAATAAGATTTTTTTTTGAATTTACGTGTAATATTATTTTATTTAAGAATCAGTGGTTGAAAAGAGAAAAAGAAAAAAATATTTTAGATATAATGAGGATCAAATAAGGGCTATAACTATCGTATTTCTTACAACCCTAATTCTTCCATATAAATACGAGGCTAGGTTCTTAATAAAATACATACAAGTTTATTGCCTTTTCTATTTTCTTCTCTATTTTCTGTATTTTATAATAGTCGGAGACATTGATATATATAGAGACTATGCAATGGAAGAAATTAAAGTAGAAAAAGAAATTTAAAAAATATGAAAGTTATCTAGACAAAATGAATGCCCAGATACATTATAATAATTTTGGCAATTGTAATATCACATATTCTGTTCATATTAATTCTAGATATTTTATTGAGTCATCGATGGGACAGGACATATTTGATTTAAGCTCTAACTAATTAGTTTTTGTACCGATCAACTCTTGATTTTTTAAAATTAATTAATTAGTTTTGACCATATCCGGAATGGTCGAATCTGCAGTCTTAAATTAAATAAAATTATCGAAGCATTTCAATAATTAATTCCTCTTGATACTTCGTTCTCATTCCCGTCAACCATTAAAATAATTATAAGTGACTATTTTTAACAATAAGTCACTTTTAATTATTTATATAGAATATCACAAGTTTCATTTTTCACTTAATTCAATTTCTTGTCATCGCATCACAACAATGAGTGTAACAATCTTATTGTTAATTTACCGAGCTCCGAATAAATTGTCAGAAAAATATTTTTGTTAATGATGTACCAATAAAATATGTGATGGATTGCATGTTACAAAAATATGTTCTTTAATTAGTTCATTCTAATTCACAAAGTAACGATGTATTCATTATTTGTTAATCTCACTCTATGTTACCTCAAAGAACTCGAATTAATAATTGACGTCCATAATCTGTTCAAGATTCAAATATATGTTTGACAATCTATAATTTTTAATTTTGCATGCTTGGTTTTATCCAATAATATTTATTGTTATTATCTTTATTACCGAAGTCTACACAAAATTTTATAAAAATAAAGTGTTCAACTTTATTTAGTAGTCGTGGATAATTATTTCTAAGCGCTTTATAAATTGAATCTATCTACACTAAACAAGTTAAATAGTCTATTTATAATAATATCAGTGATCATGGAATATTTTATTATTTTCTCAAATTTAAATGTAATTATAAAATAATTAAATAATCTAAAGTAATATTTATTTGTTCAAAACATAATATCAAATATTACATTTCGGCATATATCCAACAAAATGCATTTTTAAAATAGGACTCAAACTAAGGTTTAATTTCGTGATTAACTTTTAAAAAATAATTACATGATTACAATAAGCCTACGATCGCAAAGTTATAATTAATTAAGTTAGTGGAAATTACACCTCATGCACATTTTATTAAAAGTTTACCATTTTCACCTTTTAACTTTTTATATTCTACAAGATTTATGCTAGTTGTACATTCTTGGATGACATTGTGTGATGTGTGGAAAATTGTGCCATTGATTTGAATAAATATTGTTAAAATCAATGGTCCAAAGTGTTGCCACGTCCAACAATATCATCCATGATGTTAAATTTAATGTATGTGTAGCAAAACTAATTCTACAAATACTGAAATAAAAAAATATAAATGATAAGTAAGTCATTACCTTTCTCCAATACTAATATCAATCTATCTCTTATATGATTAGTTAAATCACAACATTCACGCTCAAAATCACTCAATCTCGCCCCCATATCTCCTTCCTCTTTCCAACCCTGAAGTTTATCTTATTTCCACACTGATTTCATGCTAAGCTTGCAATGTTGTCCACAATTTCTATAGTAAGTCCAAATTTGAAGGTGTGCAGTCAAAGCTCATAATTTCCTCAAAGTCGATTATTCTTTGGTGGGAAATAAGAATCGTTGATAATGGATACACCAACCTTTCCACTTTCTTAATTTGGCTGGAAAGTTCACTCACTATCGCAAAACATCAACTCGTTCGAGGTATTGAACCTAAAACATGAGATTTTGACAACTCCTCACTCATCGCATGACTCGTTCTTCATCCAAATCACAACCCTTGGTTCCACTATAAGGATTAATAATACTTTAAGTTGTCGTTAGTGGCTTAAATATTCAAATTCGGAAAACACTCCCTCCCCCACCTAAGAATAATCATGGAAAGAGGCCTGTACAACTAGTTTGCATTGAGTCGTCTTCGAAGAAGGAAACAGCTATTCAGGTTACTAAACTATGGTAACTCAATCTGTTTCCTTTAATTTCCAGAATTTGCATGTTTTGTTAAAGAGATCGTTCTACCTGGTGTGAATGATAGTTTATAATGTACCACATCTATGTGTCATTTTGGATTGTTTTCTGATTAGGGATGTCTTGGAACAGGAATGGTAACAAAAAAATAGTAATCCATGTTTGTGTAAATTTTATGCAAAATGACATAGTTGCGACATTTTAGCATCAAGAAATCCTCAAAAGGAGTTCGACAGCAACTTATTTGAAATTATATGGATTCTGATTTAGATATCTCAAAGTTTAATAGATATGTCGTTCAATTTTAACATGTTCTATTACATGACACATGTAAGAAGTGGCGTCAAATGTATTACAAGTCCCAGATTATGTGCACAATCTCATTCATTTTTTGTTGTCTAATCGAATTCAATAGGTCACATGGTATTCTTTGTTATTTTCGTAATTAATGTCGCACATGTTATATTACAATAATCATAGATATGACATACAACTTTATTTATAATCTCTTACATAACAGTGTTTACGTTGGAGCAAGACTTGAAACCTAAAAGTCCTCCTTGTTTTCTAATTTATATGCATTATGACAGAGTTGCCGCACTAAAGCGTAAAAAATACTCAAATTATGTTCGACATCAGCTTCATTTAATTCTTCTGGATTATGAATTATATGTCTAAACGTTTAATATTAGGACATGTCTCCGAAGCCTGGTCATGACTCTTCCACGTCGTATTCATTCTCATTTGGCTCTACAAGTTTCTTGGATTCATTATGCGGAAAGATACAAGTCCATCAATTCCATCAATCTTAAATTGTTATTTTGCATGACACAAGCTTGAAGGAGCACCAAAAGCATGCATTGCATTTTGTTAGAGAAAACACGTGATACATTTTTCCTGTATTATTGAAAGTTTGACATAGCAAGCGATATATTCTAGAACATATCACATGTTTAGAGCAGCCATGATTACCGGTTTTCCGTGATATACAGAATATCTTGTTAACCAGATCATTCATCAGATGCCACAGCAATATGATCACCCATGCTAATATTTTACTTGGTCTCCCATCTGTTCAAGTATGGCTACAACGAAAGGCATGAGGATTATCAGACAGATCCTGAGCACATTCCTAGGAGGGTTAGGAATGACAAGAAGGTGAAGAATGCAAAGTAGGAGAATCTGGAACAATTGACTGTACTTTCATCAACGATGTCTTGGATATTTGATTGGTTTTACTAGTATTTTTGTAAACTTGATCCGTGTTTGATGATATGGGAGACTGATGAGGGAAGGAAAATAGTGGGAAAGGAAAGATTTAAAGATATGCCAAATTCGACTTCACACAGTTGGGAATCAAAGAGAAAGAGGTATAGATAACTACTATTCTTCAATTCAATTATTAAATCAAAATGATTAAATATTCAAGACTGTCCTTTTCATCATAAAAGGTGTTTATAGGCTAACATCTAAATACATGAATGGATAAATAAATGCAGAAAACTAAAAACTAGAAGCTCTTCAAGTTCCAAATTAATGTAATTTCCCAGCCGCAAGTTGTCACTTTGAACCTTCGTAACCCCCAAGGTGTTTATAGGCTAACATCTAAATACATTAGAATTGCATTTTCGATTCAGAGTCAATGTGTTAGATATTTGATGGAGTATTAAAAGGGAGTTTAATTATTTAGTTTCCTATTTTGATTCGTAATTTAGGAAACACGATTAGAATATGGTTTAGTAATTTTTATATCATTTCTTTCCTTAGTAATGCTTTTGAAGGACATTATGCGATATAAATGAGACAACCTTGAATAAATAAAAATTGATGTCTTTCTTCCCCAATTTCTCTCTTCCTCTTCTTCTCTTATTCTCTCTTTTCCCCCTCCTTTCTCTTCTCCTACAATTCTCATCTTGCATCCAGCATCAGTTCGGTATCAAAGCAAGTCGTCTTCCTTTGGCCAAACAACCGTCTCTTCAAAAGCCATAAACTAAACACCACAAAATATACAAAAAAATTCCGCCAAAACCTTAAAATAGCACCAAAACAAGGTCTCGGTAGCAACAATAATTTTTTTAGTAGTTTATAGCGGTATTAAAAAATAATAAAAAAAGAATGTTCAACAGCCAAAATTGTTCGCTGGTATAAAACAATAGTGAATTTTGTTTTCAGTTATTTCGAGTCAGCGAAAGAAGAAAAAAAGATTGAGAGAAAATTACTGTTACTTGATTCTGATTACATTAATGCTGAATTTTGCTGCTTTCCACTACAAACTTCCAAACCCTACAGGCCTACTATTAACCCAACACTTACAACCCACAGCCCAAGTCCAACAACAACAAAGTTGTTGCTGTTCCAAAACCATACCCAATTATCCCATTAAACAGAAACCACACATGACTCATTAACCCACTACCCAGCCGACTAATCCCAAAACTCAATCCTTTAACTCGACCCACACATTTACCCGACCTAAAATCTGACCCATCTTCTTCTTCCAGACCTTTAATCCAATAGCCACGCCGCCAGTTTTCTATCGCCGTCATCACCTCATTTATCCGCCGGTCAAGCATCCAGCGTCAACACCCCGTCACACCCCCACCGCTGGCCACTCTATTGCGCCGGTGCAAAATCCACTTCTCCATCTCCGCCACATATCATAAGCTTTCGCCTCTGCTGAACTCCACTATCATCTCCACCACTATCAACAAGAAATTCCCAGTCCACATTGCCCCTCCATTATCTGCAGGAAAAAGCCATCCAAACTTCCACACTGCTCACTAAAGTTGTCGGTCCCTCACATCTTCCACACTGACTCTTTCTTCACTGCTACCGTAGCACCACAACCATCTCACTACCATACTGTCATGCCTCAGCCTACTCAATCGGAATTTGAGAGCCTGTGCTTCTACTGTTGTTCAACAATGTATTGATCGGTCGTTCCCTATTTCTCTTCCTCGTTGTCACCACTTGATCCCACCAAGTGATTGCATAGTCGGTGAATTCATGGACCGCTATCTTCAACTTCTTCTCCTCCGAATAGTTGTGGTAGTCAAAGATCAATTTATCATTTTTCTCCCACTCCAAATAAGTCTCTGGATCACTCATTCATTTGAATTGTCGAATAGACATTTTTATGTTGCCCATATTCTAATCTACCTCGTCTCCAACCAAGTTTATACCTCTTCGTTGAAGCCTAGCTCCTTTATTTCTCATCCTACCTATTTCAGCCTCGATTACTGCCTTTTCATCCCATCACTCTCATAATCAAACTCTCCACGCACCTCCATCCTAGGCTCCCACCCACCCTATGTATATTTGGAACTCCCTTACGCAAGTTGGCAAGCTCTATGTCTTGTCTATCCAATATATCCCACACATTTTCAAATAACCGTTCAAACCTCTGTATCATATCATCCGACATGTTGGTTTGGTTGTTGTTTCAGTCTGGTGTTGATCGTCCTGTCAAACATCCTAAGTCTAAAATTTATTTCTGTCTCACAAATGTACGCTCGTGTATCACTCAATTCAACTTTTTCCCTTAACTAATCTCACCACTCTGCCTTTTTCTACTCAATGCTTTCGCTCAAGTGCTTCAAAGGACAAATTCGAACTCAACCAGGAATTATTCTCGTAGAATTCAAACTGATGTTTTGAGTGAGATTTTTGGAAATTTTGAAGACTCAAAAAAGAAAATGAATTGAATTGGATGATTGGAATTGAATTTGAATTCAATAAAGTGGTTCATGAATTTGATACAATAGATAATGTAATTGGCAGGTAATTTTCGAGATAAATAATAATAAATATACATTTTTTTAATTTGACTTTTCACAGAATTTCGGAATTTTTTTTTGAAATTTTTTTACTCGAAATTCAACTAGACACCGGCAAAGAAGCCAAAAGTTGATTTGAACTCAAAATGAGCACAAAAATAACTTTTGAATTTTTGCAAAAAAATTAAGGATCAAAAAATTTAAATAGAAAAACACGAAGAACGCAAGAAAAAAGAAATATAGACTCAAACGAAAAAGGAAAATGATATAGCATTGATTTTGGAGCCTAAACTTTGATACCAATTGATGTGAATCCTCGTAGCGAAGAACTACGAAACCCACGATTAGATTGAAATTGAACCCAAGAAAGTCAAAGTAATCAAAGTTTTGAATTTGATTCGAAAATAACGAATCAAAATAACCAACAATACGCAAATGATATGTGGACCATTTTAATTGAATATTTGAGAATCTCACCCGATTGATTTGAACGCCAAAAGAAGAATCTTGATAAATTCGTGATT
>CADEPD010032540.1:0-18786 GCA_902829195.1 Fraxinus dipetala | reverse complement strand
ATTTGTGCTCACGTCCAGGGGATGTCAGGAATTTACTTCAACATGATGGGGAGTGCCCTTGCAGTTTTGCCTCCTCCTAGGCCACCTGAGGTCACAGAACCCGACGAAAGTGTTGAAATCCCAATTCATGATAGCTCACCTAGAGCCATAGATGAATGGTTGATTTCTGTAGAAAACTATGTTGAAGTCGAAAGTGTCAAACCCCAAATACAAAGGATTCCACCATTGCTGCGTGAGAAACAATCCAACAACAATTGTTATGATCCTCTCGTAGTTTCGATAGGCCCTTATCGTCATGAAAAGCAGCTCGATGCATTCGAGAAGCTAAAAGTTCCAATCGCGAATGAATTCTGGCATGCCTGTGAAAATAAAGTATCCATCGAACAGATATATGAAGCGGTGGCAAAGGAGAGTAATAGTGCCCGCAAATGCTATGAGGAAGGCTCGACTGATGAATCCTTCAACAAAATGATGTTTCTTGATGCTTGTTTTGTGCTTCATTTTATGTCCGTCTTTTCCAAACCTGAAAGTAATAATTCCAATGGGACAGATATGAAACAAAAAGTAAATTCACTGGGACCACTACTGCCTTGGAGTTCCTACCTTACTTTTGTGTATAGGGACTTGTTCTTGCTAGAGAATCAAATTCCTTTACAAGTACTAAAAGTTTTGATGAAATTCAGGTTCAAAGAGGAAAGCGATGGGACAATGTTGATTCAGAATTTCCTTGATCAGATGGCCACCATAATGCCACCTCAGGAAAGGACACGCACTAATGTTGTGCAAGGAATGATGGAAATCATGGGATGCAGTGTTCAGAAAAAGGAGGAACGAAAAATAAATTGGGGTAAATGCCCTCACCTTCTACATCTAGTTCGGGAACAGTTATGCAGTGTTCAGAAAAAGGAAGAACGGAAAATAAATCAGGGTAAATGCCCTCACCTTCTACATCTAGTTCGGGAACAGTTCATCGGGTCATCTCCTGAATACAAAGACGAGAAGAAATGGTATTCGTATCGTTCAGTAACGGAGCTCAAATCAGCAGGAATTCATTTCAGACCAAGTCAAACTAACCATGTTACTGATGTAGAGTTCAAATCTCACCTTATTTCTGGTACTCTTTCACTTCCTCGAATCATGGTTGATGATACAACAAAACCTTTGCTATTAAACTTGGTGGCTTATGAAATGTGTCCCGGTGGCCCTTCTGATTATCGCATTATGTCATACATTTGCCTAATGGATTCACTCATTGATCATGCCGATGATGTTAAAGAGCTCCGAAGAAGAAGAATTCTCGTCAACAATTTAGGCAGTGACGAAGAATTGGCGCAACTCTTCAATGAGATAGCTAATGGTTTGATATTTGATCCTGATGCATATGCAAATGTTAAGTTGCAGATTCAACATCATTGCGAGAATAAAGCAAAAGTCTGGATGGCTGAATGGATACACGACCATTTTAGCAGTCCTTGGGCTTTCTTGGCTTTTCTAGGTGTAATTTTCGTCATTGCCCTTACTGTGGTACAAACATATTTTGCTGTTTTTCCACACTAAACCTCAGGACACAAGACTTCCTAAATCAATGATCTCGTACAAGCTCTTCAGTTGCAAAAGTTTGTTATTTTAAGCACGTTTTATAGAATATTTGATATCGATTTACTTTGCTAAAATCATTAATTCTTTCAGTTTAATCTACTTCCAGATCAATGTCACATTAGATGGGGTATATTAGGTCATACATAAATTTAGAAAAAAATAATAAATTTTAATTGAGTGCTTAAATTAAAGTATCGAACAAGGAAAAAGTCATTTGTACACCATGGTCATGGTGTACATCCCCCTCACAATAATGGGGAGCCCGCTTCCTTTTTAATGTACATCGAGCAAAATTCATCGAACAATCTCGTGTTTCCAGACATGCTCAGCTTTACATATTCTTGTATAATCAAAGGGAATCAATTTTTTAATTTTAAAAATTTCTTATAATTTAATTCATAACAAGTTTCACATTGAACCCACAAATACTAGTATATTTGAGTTGAAGAAATTTTGGGAAATTTTCACACTTAGATTTTGGTGCCCATATTTTGCAGGCCTCACCTTATAAATGAGCAATTTCTTTTCTACCAAACATGCTCTCACTTTTTAAAATTGGCTCCACTAGCAAATAGAAAGAAAATTTTTGTAAGAAACTTTTATCAACATGATTGTTCTCATGCCACCATGGGCAGGAGAACAATGTGTCACATCAGCAGGCTCTTTGGTTGTTTTTTGAACTTTTTGTTTTTCCCCTACGCCTTTATCACCCACCCTTTATATATAAATGTTTTTTTTCTTATTTTTATCCCAATTTTCGATATCATTATGAAATATCAAATGAAATTGAAATATTGCATTTTAATAACATTTCCAGGTGCTCACGCCTTCATTTAGAGATCCGATCAGACTATGGTGAGATGAATATTAAAATATTTCATTTCGAATTACGTATCACATTTGGTAGAAAATGATGAAAAATTCTTGGCCCTATAACGACTCGTTTTGCTACGACTCCAATGAGTTCCCTTGACCAAGTCGTCGCCTATGTCCTCGGCTCATAAGATCACCAAGAAAGGAAAATATTATGACCATTTTGCTTAATCCGTGTGATAAGTGTGTTATATACATTTATTTGAGCCTTTAGGTTAGAGTATTTATTGTTTATTTTGATAAATTATAGCTTAATTCTATGTGTATTATGTTTGTTAGGTATAAATCGATATAAATTGCGGAACAGGAGAAAAATGTTTAAAAAAAAAAAGCTCAACTGTAAGAGACCCAAAGTTCAGGTATTAAAGTGCAAATACTCAAAAGTTGTGTCGGACCTTACGATGAAGATTCAAGAATGTTAGGAATTAATTGGACAACGAAAGAAGTCAAAGGGAAGAAATATAGTCAAAGTATTATCACACATCAATTTCCAACCAAAAACGTTTTGCTTAGGATTTTCAACATTAAATTGAGATTCATTTTTGGCATAGCAAACGTTAGAATTGGAAAGTGATATTTAAATAAGAATTGTAACCATTTGAGTTATCTTTCCAATGTACTTCGAATCGACTCAATCGAATAGCATGAGAGAATGTTATGATAAAAGTACTAAATACTGCTTGAGATAAGATGAGACGTGCACCTAGGCCTGCAAATGAGGTGTGCACCTCCTCCTCTTCTAAGACCGACTAAAGCTACCAAATTCACTGAGGCGCGCGCCCCAAGGTAAAATGGGAAAAATTATTTTTTCTTTTCTTATTTTGGTATCTTTTGAATGGAATTTTTTAGCATCCTATATATCAAGAGGTCGTCCAGAACAAAAGCATCCTAGTTTTCATCATAGAAGAGCAAGAAAAAAGAGATTTTTACATTCAAGGAGCAGAAATGCATCATTTGGGGTTGAGTTTCAAGCGAGGAATTGAAGTTTTCACGCTCTTCTCAAGTTTCTTAGTCTCGGGTGATGTTTCTCTTTATTTGTATAATTCTCATATGGCAATGTTAGGCTAAATCTTTTATGTATTGGATGGATAAAATCTTTGATTTATTATTTTTTTTGTTAATTTTTATGTTCTTAATTAAATATGTACGAATCTTATGTTGTTTGAATGTTTGGTCATCATTTAGATAATTAGTTGCTTATTTATATTGTCTAGAGACTCACAATAAATAACACACTACGTATTTAACACACAAATAATAGATATTAGGAATA
The DNA here is from genome assembly GCA_902829195.1 of Fraxinus dipetala. Lineage (NCBI taxonomy): Eukaryota > Viridiplantae > Streptophyta > Magnoliopsida > Lamiales > Oleaceae > Fraxinus > Fraxinus dipetala. Next base: position 15,041 of record CADEPD010032540.1, on the reverse strand, counting down.
ATATTTATGACACGTGTAATTATGTGAGATAATCATACGATTGAATGCGTGTTTTGTGTATGAATTCAAACTAGAAATATGATCAGATCGTATTAACGGATTATTAATTGTCATTACCACATTAATCAAGCTTTTTACATAAGTCGAGAATTAAAATTAGACATTTATAGATGTATTATGAAATCCAATACATTCATCTCATTTTTGAATGAAAATCAATATTTTATTGCTTTTATATTTTAAATTAGAATAATAACAAAAAAAATATATTTTTTGTTACATTAAATCAAATTTGATTATAACTATTAAACTATAATTACAATTATTCATTGTGGGACGATTTAACTCATTACATGTTTGGTATTGATTAAAATCAAATTTTGATTTAATTAAGTAAAAGTTAAACTATCAATATCAATAACATATTTCAGAAGTTCCACCACTTTTCAACCACATATTTTATAATTTTTAATTAAAATCTAATTAAAATATAATTTTAATCCCTACCAAATATTGCCTAAATCTATTATTTGTCAATAATTTTGTACGTTTGCTGATTTTGTCCGAACACAACGGTTCAATTTTGAACAATCCCAATAAAGCACGATGACCTTTTTAATCATACGTGGCAGTGCAAGGAAGTGCCCACATGTGTGCATTTACACGTGGCACAACAACACCATGCTATGTTCAAGAAACAGCACGTATTGCTTACCCACAACCCATAAAACATGCTATGGATGCCACTGATTTTCTTCCTTTCGATCATAAAATATTGGAAAAATTCAGACAACATATACAGTAAAGTGAGAATAATATCTCTCCAATTAAATTCAAATTTGTTCTTGTTCTTGTAGCACACCATCTTGATCCAAAAACCCTAGCCATAGCCTCTTGTGTGTGCAAATCATGGTGGTGTTCAATGTCCTCGGACCACCTATGAAAACCCATTTGCGCCGCCCAATACCCTTCTCTCTCCACCATCCGCGCCGTCGCCGGTGCCACCGTTTCGTACCGCAAGTTATGCCTTTGGATACATGTCTGAAAAACGCAGGGTTCAAAAGCCCCCCAAGCCCCATCTTTCTTTACAAGATATATTCTTTGCTATTGACATTAACAACACGCATTCCTGCATTGTCACATTTATAAAGCTGGAGGCGAACTCGAGGTTGACAAGAACGGCATTTTCCGGTACGATATCTTCATCGATAGCGATAAATTGGTGGCCTTCGAGACATTGGATAGTTTGAGAATTACTTGGAATGTGTTTATGAATGGCTTTGAGAGGGTGTTCACTATGATGGATTGTAGAGGGAAGCGGAACTTTGTTTTGGGGTTGCAAGGGTGGTTTTCGAAGGAGCTGCCGCTGCCGGGGTGTTGCTCGAGCGGCGGCGCTAGTAGACTGGTGGAGGACTTGAGGTTGGGCTTGAGGTTTAGTGGTGGCGGAGAAAATGAGTGTGGGGGTGTAAAGAGTGTAATGAGTTGGAGATATGTTTGGGTAGATGATGTCCTTAGGCATTTGCAGCACTTTCTTTTACTTTAATAATGTACTTTTTTAACATTTATGGACAATATGATACGTGACATTTCAATTTTATTTATTTAATAATACTTGAGATAGGTAGAAATTTTTCGCTAAGAAGATACTTATGCATGACAATGTAAGAACTTTTGTGCTAGCTCCCAAGTTTTTGTCGATCGGACATGTTCAATCATAGTAGTCATCATAGTAGTCTGAAGATATTTGATATCGATTAACTTTGCTAAAATCATTAATTATTTCAATTTAATCTACTTTCACATCAATGCCGGAGTATATTAGGTCAAACATAAATTTAGAAAATATAATAAATAGATTTTAATTTAGCGCTTAAATTAAATTATCGAATATTGATAATAATATTAGTAAAAAAAGTTTTCTCGTGCTTCTAGACATGATTTAGTTCTACATATTCTTGTATAGTCGAAGGGGATCAATTTTTTTATTTTAAAATTTTCTTATAATTTAATTAATAACAATCTTCGCATTGAACACACAAATACTAGTATTTGAGAAATTTTCACACTTGGGTATATAAATAAGCAATTTCATTTCTACCAAACATGCTCTCACTTTTTAAAATTGGCTCCACTAGAAAATAGAAAGAATTTTTTTGTAAGAAATTTTTATCAACAGTCCTTTTATGACCTTTCCATTTTTTCTTTTTCCAGCGCCGCTCACAATTTTCTTCATCCCCCGAAGTCCAAAGAAGTACAAGAAATAATTGATAAGCCGCATTTCCCGGCGGCCGGGAATTTTCAGAAGGCGACTAAAAATGGCGGCAGAATCTTGGTTTGTACAGCCTTCTGCTGCTGGTTCTTCAACTTCTCAATTAAATTATATATTTGGCCGGCCTAAATGGAAACCTCCCGTTGCTACAGCTTCTGCAGTTAGGAAATTCAGTTCAAGGTTAATTATTCGAGCTTCTCACGAAGCTTTAGATGACAGCAAGAACAACAAGTTCTACAAAGAACTCGGTCTCTCTCTCTCTCTCTCTCTCGTTCTATGTTTATAATTGTGTATGCGTATGTAGTTTCAAGATTTTGGAGCCATTTGTGTACTCATATGGTTTTTTTTTTGGCCCATATAAGAAAAAAAAAGTTTATTGTTTGATGCAATGTCTCTTACCCCTTCTCTTGAAAATTGAATAAATTAATGAGAAGATATGCAGCTAAAAATTTGCACAAATTGACGAGTCTTCAAGAATATGTGAAAACACTTTATGCTTCTTTATGTCATTTGTATTTATTTTCCTGGTTCAGTTAGATATACACTACAACAATCATAATTTGGATTGACTTGGACCTAAAGAGAACAATAAAAACTATACTTTTATACTTATTTTAGCCTCAGCTTCTCAGCATTTTCTTCTATTTTGCCTTTCCTTTATTGGATATTTATCTTCAAGACGATTTGTTTATGGGCTAGTACATTATTTAGAAAATGGTTAATTATGAGTTTGGGGCATTTTACATGTTTATCAAGAAAAAAGGCCTTGTAAATCATGGAAAAATATTCCCCTGAACGAAGTTATGGTTTAGATTTTGACGAGTTATGGATCATATACAGCGGCAAATTTAACTTCAGATTGCTGAAATAAGGATTGACTGTTCTCTGTCAATTCTAGGAACAAGGAAAAAGGAATCCTAAGGCCTGTTAATCATTAGGTTATTTCTGCAAAGATTATTTTAAAATACACTTATTCCTTGCAAGATTTTCAGATCTGCATATCTTCAAGGATCATATTTGTTTAATATATGCATAAATGGTTTGGTTTTATATAGGTATGTTTTCTTTAAGAAAAAGGATAGAGGATTCAATTCTCCGTGCAGAGATGTTAGCACCAACAGCCTTGGAACATGAAGAAGCAAGACATGTCAAGCAAGAAGAAATTATTCGTGATCATGACTTGTGGGATGACCTGGGGAAATCGAATGAAATCCTCATCAAACTAGCCGACGGTGCCAAGGTGGTTGATGCCCTTAAAGACCTCAAATATATGGTAGTGTGCTTCTCGTGCAAGTATTTGTATGTCTATTTGGATACAATTGTCAACTGGAAGATTTGAGAGAGAGAGTGTGTGTGTGTGTGTGTGTGCGCGCTCATTTGTTTGTAATATACTAAGTTGTTTAAGGTTAAAAGATGATAGTGAAGGGGTCTCAATATTTTGAAAAGTTGTAAATCTCTACTGCAGGCTGAGGAAGCTAAACTGATTACAGAGCTTGCAGAGCTGGATACTGTAAATTATGAGCTTTTCAAGCAGGCATATTTTGCATCTGTAGATTTAAACAAGTTTTTGGATAAGTATGAGATGTCCAAGTTTCTTAAAGAGCCATATGACTTGGAGGGAGCATGTCTCATAATTGATTCTAGATGTGGAGACATTTACTCAGAGGTTTGTAGTTTGGGACTTTATGCTTTTCTGTAGAGTCACTGCTCTTTTAATTGGAATGCCTTTTGTAACTCATCAGTGAGGAATGATTTATCTTGCCAAAAAATATTTTTTATTCTATAATCTGCTTTTAACCTTGACTCTATAAAGTTTTAATTTGTAGCCATAAGCTATTATTTTAAACAAAAATCTTTTATTGATTTGTTTTTCAGTTAATAAAGGTTTGAAAAGGTTCAAGATTAGGACTGTCCATGAGCACTCCCTAGAGAGTTTCTATTACATAAATAACTTGGTTGAATCCTTTCTTTGAGCTTTCTTACAAGGTCAATGTGATTGTCTATGATTCATTCTTGTTAATAATAATTCATTTTTTTCTTTTCGGATCTGGCTTTATATCTTTATCAATTATTTTGGTCTTTCTGCTAATGAATAGTTACAAATTTGTCTAATTGGTAACTAATTCTACGTACGTCATTGCTTTTTCATTGGATAAACTTGTTTTGATGTGCTATGATGTGATCTTCTTTTTCCCTTTTTTTGCCGCATTATTCATATATTCGTTGTATGAACAAGTTTGAAACAACCTCTAAACCTCAGTAGACTTTTAGTATAGTTGGCTACATGTATCAGCTTCTTAGTCTCTAGACTCGCAAGGACCATTTCCTCTATTAATGTACTAAAGCATACGAGTTACTTGACATTTTGGGACAATTTGTTCTTTTATCTCATTAGCAGCAGGTCTGTATTTTATTTTTTTTAACTATGACTGGGTCTTCTCCATTATGATCTTGATGTAAATTTTATTCAGACATGGACTGGACAACTCACTCGAATGTACATGAAATGGGCTGAAAAGCAGGGTCATGCAGTGAGGATAGTTGAGAGATGTCCTGCAAAGAATGGAGGTATCAAGTCAGCAACAATTGAATTCGAATTCAAATATGCTTATGGCTATCTATCAGGGGAAAGAGGTGTTCACCGAATAATTGGGAATTATAAGAGTGAATTTAATTATCCTGAGGTATGAATTTCTGTTACTATTACAAAGGACTCAGAAATTTCCTCATTGTGAATGTGATTAACTTTTTACTGTCAATTGATTGCTAAAGAAAGGACACTTTCGTATTTTCATTGATAATTTCTGTATTATCTATTTGGTAGATGTTATTTAAAACAATAATAAACCAAGCCTTGTTCACGATAATATGGGACATGAATCCTTTTTTGCCATTTTTTCGGGTCATTGCTATATCTTTTGGAAGAATTGATAAAAATGTTTTGTGCTCATGAAAAATGACTTATAATCCCTGGGATCATTTGGTGAACAACAGGAAATCTGACCATGACCACACCACGCTTGATTGGTTGCAATCGAAGAACACTGCTGTACATGATATCATGGTTAATAAAAATTATTTTATTGTAAAGTTGGGCAAATTTCTAATAGAAAATGGGGTACTGGAATAGGCTTTGACATAGTGGTTATCAAAAAGTAAGGACAGGCTAAAGATATTGCAGGGAACAATCAATTAGGTTTTTCAGTTTCATGAAAAAATTGGTATACTAATACCCTAGATAAGAATAAGATACATGATTACGTTAAACGTGAACATTCTTCACCAGATTTGTCAACATATAAATATATTGATATTTATGACAAGGAAAAGCTTATGACATCTGCATATTGATTTGTGTGTGGAGTTTCCACAAGTTATAGCCAGGCATATCTTGGTTTGAGAACTTATAGTGTTCCTAAAATATCAGAACAAGAAGTAGCTACTATATGGTGGCAAAAAAACCACAAGAATCTATGCGTCCAAACTTATTCGATACAGTTTTCTTACTTAGAGTTAAAAAATGTTACTTATTTGGGCAGTAAGGCAGGAATAATTTTCAAAGTAGGTGCAGCTTATTCCAACTTCGACCAACCAAAATCTTTAATTTTATAACCTACTTATTTACTTTTCAGTGAAGTTTTTAAGCTAAGCCAAACACATGCACGCAGTGTTTATCATTTTGGCTAGTGAGTTTGGCTCTCAGTTCTATACCCCACATCTTCAAATATCTTGTTCAGTTTTAGAATTGGCTATTGAATACGCAGTGGTCAGTTAACATCCCATCCTATATTCAGATAATATAACATATAGAACCCTAATTCTTCATTTTTTTGGTGCTAGAGTTTCAATTCCTTGTTTATAGCGTAATTTGGAACTTTTGAGAAAGAAATTTCATTTTTACATCTAATATCTAATTTTAATTGACCCCCAAACTCTTGATATTATGGCCCATATTATATACTCTTGTTGCATCACTATTGCTAATATGTTGTAGGCTAGCTTAGCGGCTGTGGATGTGATTCCTTTATTCCTTGAATCATCACCCGGACTATTAATTGATGACAAGGATCTACTAGTCTCCTGCCCATCATCTTCCAAGAAGCCAGGCAAGATTTCTTCGTCGGTTTCCATTCAGCATATTCCAACTGGTGTAGAAGTCCAATCAACAGGTGAGAATTTTGCTTGGAATAGTTATAGTTTCTGTTTTCATATCATTATTTTTCATGCTTATGTAGTAATATAGTTCTGATTCATGTACCTGGCTCAGTTTCTTTGATAAATATACACATTTGGACTCCACACATACAGCAAAGCCACCAAATATACACACTGTTGCACAAACATACCCAGAATCTCTGAGAAATGCCTCAAACTTGTGATGGCAATTATAAAGTGCCTCGAGAATAATGAAAAATATGTGTGAGTAAACGAATAATGATATTTGCACCATCAAGTACCTTTAGAAATTTCCTTTTTGTCATGGTTGTCGTTCAATGAACCTCGGGAGAATGTATTTCCTTACCAAAATAGTACACGACTCGAGCCCATGAGCTATTGCATTTGCATATTTGTTCTAAAACAGAAAATGTCAAAAGGAGATGAAAATAAGCACAAGAAGCCTTGCTCCTCTACCTTACCAGTTGTTTGTTAAAAATGTGCATTTTTCTATTCTACATTTTCAAAATGTTCTACAATCAATAAGGAAAGATGAGCAGGAGAAAGAAAGGCCAACGAAAAAGACTGTTCTCTTTGCAGGTGAAAGGAGCTGTGTTGCGAATAAGATTAAGGCCCTTAACCGCTTGAAGGCTAAACTTCTCGTTATCTTGAGGGATCAAGGTACATCTGATGTTAGTAACATAAAGAAAGATGCCCTTGTTGATATGTGGAGTCACGAGGCTCGAAGGTACATGTTTCAACCCACCAAGATGGTAGAAGATGTGAAAACCGGTACCCAATTTCCTGATGTAAATGCTGTGTTAAACGGAAATATTGACTCTCTCATTGCGGCTCGCATTAATACTAGACGGGCATGTAATGTCGTTTAACCAGTTTCGATTCGCAATTTTGTACTGTATATCTTGTTTTTATATTTACAGTTCTTGGTATAAAACATTCTTTTCTACATGAGGTGCTTATTTTTGGGCTTCTGATAGCTCATTGCCAAGCCATTACTGTTACCCTTGAGAAAAAAGGGAATCCATCCATTTACTGCATTTCTTTTTGAGGATTATTGTCCATTTTTCGTTTTACTTTATTTTTATGTTAATTTAAAAAAAATATATGAACTTGACAAATATAACTACAGAATGCCGTGACAATAAATTTAAAAATAACGTCGTTTATTATAATACATTATATTTCTTATTTTTGGAGCATCATAAATATGATATTTATTGTATTAAATTTTTACGTCGTATTCATCCTTCAACACTCACTATTTTTATATATGAAAATTTGATTAGCTTAATGAATTAGAAACAAAAATAAGTCGAGCAAGAACCAAATCGGTTAAGCCAAACAGTTTTTAAGCTACTTATAATTAACTTTTAAATGTTTAAAGAAAGAATAAACTTTTTTAATTATTTAATACTTATCTTCCCTACATCCTTCATGTGCACCTTTATTTTCATGATAAAATCAAGAATGACATGAAAGCGTGATACTACGATTTTTATACTTTTGACCAAACATCTTGGAAGTATTAGGGTCTGTTTTTTTTAGTGTTTTCAAGTTATTTTTAGTTTTCGAAAACACTGTTTTATTTATCTATTTTCAGCAACGAATTTTCAAAAACAAGTTTAAAATTTACAAAAAAAAAAAACCCGAAAACGCCAAAAAGTTGTTTTGACTGTTTCAGTTAAAACCAAGTCAAAATTTCATTTTTTTTTTTTTGTAAACAAATTTTTAAAATGACAAAAAGAACGCGTTTTCAGCAATTTCAAAATGGATACTCAAAACACAAAACTCAAAATAAATTTAAAACTCAAAACAAAAAACAAAAAACTGAAACACGAAAAGAACTCGGCCAATCACCCTCTTTTAATTTCATCTTATGATTATTAAATTGAATTACTCAACTCAAATAAGAAAGATTGTCAAAATAAATTATAAAGGGGCATTTTAAAAAATGTCCACTTTTTTGGGTGTCAATTGAAAAATGTAAATATCCACCATTTTGAATTTCGTGCCAAATTGCCCATTATGCTCTTAATGGAAACATGAAGCAATTTGCTTTTTTCCAAATTTTCACAAATTTCGAGAAGTAACTTTCATAAGAAGTTACATTCAAATGATATTCTCGACATTTCAAATGTCGTTCTTGACATTTGAACTTTATTTATATTTCAAAAGTGCACATGTCAAATCACAATATTAAATGTTCTTGACATTTCAAATGTTTTCGATATATTAAATGTCTAGAATGACATTTCATTCTGAACATGACATTTCTTTACATTTGAAATGCCGTTCTCGACATTTCTATGTCAATGAGAAAAATTGCATTTATTGCTATTTGACAATTGTATTTTTGAAATAAATAGATTAGGGTTATGTGTCAAAATTTTATTGGCCAATAAAATTTTTAATAAAGTGGATATTTTTGCGTTTATGTGGAATTATAAATTGTTGACAAGGGTATTTTGGTCTAAATTCTTTCAAAATGGACATTTTTGCAATGATGGACATTTTGTGAAATTTCCTCGATTTATAAAAGATGTCTATGCAAGTTATCGAGATTCTCAACAAGACTCGGAAAATAAATAAAAATCTTTTATTTGTTGTTTCTATTATATTTTTTAAAAGCACATTTAGTAGGGGATTTAAGAAGAATAAGCCATATATTTCAGGTTACAAAGGCACGTGGCGACATCGGTCAGCTCCGCCCGCCACATTTTTTGGCGGTACAATTTTTCACTGAAAAGTGCTAATTTAAGACACCTTGCTTACGCTTTAACCTACGCTATCTTCGAGTTTCAATGATTCAAATTCTCAAATTAGGGTTCCACAATTTAACTTTCAGGAGGTACACACTAAATTCAGTAATAAACTTTGGTTTAATTCTTAGCTCTGGTTTTTTCTACATTTAATTTTTTGTAGCTTGTTTGCAGTAAATTATAGAAGCCTGAAATTTAAAGGTCCGTTTTCTGTGAAGTTAGAATTAATGGGTTCTAAAAGACCCCGGTCGATTTCCTCGCATTCAGCTGTGAGTGATCATTTAAGTATTGATGCATCAAAATCCCAAAAGACTGTTTCCAAGGTCACTTTTTTTCCCCTTTATTCTTGTTGGCGTTATTGCGTTTGTTAGCGTGGTTGTAAGCAATTATTGTATTGTGCATAATGGGGTTTCCTTGGATAAAATAGGACAATGTTAGGGAAAGTGAGCTGCTTGGGGATGATTCCAAGAATATAGAGGATATGACAGTCCAACAGCTGAGATCGAGATTAAGGTAAATGTTCTGTTCTTTGACCTAAAATGTATTTAATTTATTTTTCCACTATTATATGGCTGTTTGTGTGTTCAAAATGGGCAGAAATTTCTTTTTTTGGATATCTGAGAGGTAATCTTGGGATTTTTTACCCAAACATAGACAGCTTGGTTCAGGCAATCTGATGTGTAGAGAGAGAAGAATTATACTTACAGAATGGTACAGAGAGAGTCTGAAAAACTAATTGCAATTTGCACTTTAAAAATAATTTTGCTTCTTGAATGTAAAAAGACTTGTGAATGTATCTATCAGTATCTAAGATGATTTCTTGCTAATAAAATTCATATGACAATTCATTTCCACGAGCCTTATATTATTAGAATTTAGAAAACAAAGAACTGGACTTGTATGCTTATCGTGACAGATAAAAAGGCATGGAGCTTGTGTGGTTCCTGCTAAGGTGGCTGTTGGGATATATTTGAGTATAATACTGATATTTGGTATCTTTGCACCAATTAATTGCTTTATTCCTACACTGGTTCCTTTGTTCTGCAGGACTGATGTCATGTTTATCTACTTGTGTATTACACCATCCAGTAATTTGCAGCAGATGGTCTTGCTTTATTGTTATATTTTGTATTTGTAGGCATATGGGGATTCCTGCCAAAGGTACTAAGCAGGAACTTGTCTCTGCCTTGAAGAGTTCTTTGAACAGCCAAATAGATGGTATCCTTTTCCTATGGCATTGTTGATGTGCAATGCTTCTACGTATAGTGAAACTCATTTTAAGATCTATTTCTTACCTAGGTTTTCTACCATCTGATAGGTGTCATGCAGTGCTAAAGAATTTACCTTTTAAATGCAGGTGAAGGTTCTTTGGATCGAAGCAATCAAGTAATAACCAAAGATGAGCAAAATATCACTAAGAACAACTCAAAAAGAAAATCTAAAGGGTTATCAACTAGAAAGCTTGTCCAAATTACAGACGATGATTCAGAGATTTCTGGAACTAAAAAGACAAAGAAAACTGTAAAGCAATCTCCTGCAAACACCGTTGACGTAAAATTTTTACAGAATATGAAGGACCAAGAGCTGACGATTGAATCCATTGATGCAGAAGGTATTTTTTTTTTAATCTGTCATTGATGTTTCCTGACTGAAATTATTACTATTACTCTTACCTTATTTACTAAACTATCTCAAATGAATAAATGGCACATGATGATATCAGGTAAAACATCCATTCAGGCAGAGAGAAAAGTTCCGTCGAGAATAACTTCTGAAAAATTTAAAGCTCCAGACAGTGTTGACCTTGCCGTAGAGGAACCTTGGACTATTTTTGCTCACAAGAAGCCGCAAAAAGGGTGGGTTGCTTACAATCCCAAAACTATGAGGTCACCTCCTCTTGCTGCTGATACGGCACATTTGAAGTTAATGTCTTGGAATGTCAATGGTTTAAGAGCGTTATTGAAGTTGGAGAGCTTTTCCACATTGCAACTTGCACAAAGAGAGAATTTTGATGTATTATGCTTGCAAGAGACTAAACTCCAGGCAAGTATTCTTAGTTTGTTTTTTAATTTGAGAAACCTAATTGGAGTTCACTGCTTCCATTAGGATAGTCTATAGAATAAGGGGTAGAGACACTTCTCCACAGGCTCCTTGTCCTTGAATCTAGTATCCTTGCATGGAAATCTAAGAAAGCATTTGAAAAAAAAATTGGCTTGCTAACAAGTTTGATTATTCAAATATCCGATGAGTAGAAATCAGCTTTTGGTCACAATGTTGATTAGAACATTAGAATGACTATTTCCACATAACTCTTTCCACGCAGTTGGCCAGGCCTTATGATTCCCTGTATGTTCTGTAGTGGATGGAAACACTTTAGTCGGAAGCCTACTACATAATGTGGAAGAAATTACAATATCCTGGACAAAGGATATCTTGTATGTTCTGGTCCCAACTTAGCAAGTACTCCTTTGGATCTCACCAAGAGTACTCTTTTTGATGCAATGGGAGCCTACAGCCCATGTGTTTCTCTCCAAGAATTTTGTGATTTTGGAGTTAATGTCATTGTATTTTCAATTCCTTAAGCAGGAGAAAGATGTTGAGTCAATCAAACAAAGTCTCCTAGAAGGTTATGACAATAGCTTTTGGACATGCAGTGTCTCGAAGCTAGGTTATTCTGGTACAGCTATTATTTCACGGGTACATTCTTTTTTTCTTTTAGTAGTTCCAGTTTCGCACTGCCTACAAGTGTCTTCATTTTTTATGGACTCATTTCCCTTCTTTTCATCTGGCAGATGAAACCACTTTCCGTCAGATATGGATTGGGCATATCAGATCACGATAGTGAAGGACGTCTTGTAACAGTGGAATTTGATAATTTCTATTTGTTGAGTAGCTATGTTCCCAATTCTGGTGATGGTCTAAGAAGACTGGTAAATGATTTTGCATTCTTATTTTATGGACTTGTTTTCTTACTTCCCTGAGTCATTTTGCTTTCTAGAAACTGATCAAAATTCCTTTGCTAGTCATACAGAATTAGTCAGTGGGATCCTTCACTTAGCAACTACATGAAAGTAAGTCTTACTCAACTCATGCGCTCAATTACTTTACCTCTATGTTGAACTTGACAATTGTCATAGTGTACTTCCAGCAAACTGGAGTGTGGGAATAATTTTTCTTCCTACTATAATTAAGATCCTGATCTACAATTTTATTTGTCAATAAATATGCAGGTTATTATTAAGTTGGTTAATAATAAATGGATAATAAAATGCATATTACCCTTAATTATATACTAACTTCATTTTCTTTATTTCCCTTCTCTTTTTAGGCATTCTTATTTCTGATAATTTGACTCTTCGTTTTCTTCATATACTTGCCAACTCACCTGACATATTCAATTTATTTGCCTTACTTTTTGTTCTTTACATTGGTTCTTGCTCGGTTGTCAATTTCTCCATAAAATTAGGCATGATTTGCAAGTTCTAACACTATATCTAGATTTAAATATCTTTCAAAATAATTTTACTTTGCCATTACCTTTTCTTTTTGTTTCTTTTATATTAACTGTATCTAATGTCTCTTTGTTTCCATCCCTTATAAAAGAAAAAGAATTTTGCTATGGACAAGGATAAATTCTGGTCTTGTTTCACTGTAGATGAGGTTTTATTTGATTTGGTGAATTTTAAAGGGGTTGCTCATTATTACATGTTGGAACTTATATGGATGTCCTGTTCGTGTGCTTGACAGCATCTAGAACGATTAAAGCCTGTCATTCTGACTGGTGATTTGAATTGTGCTCATCAGGAAATTGACATCTACAATCCGGCGGTATGTAATTCCAATTCTAGCATAATATAATTTCATTCTATTTTCAACTGAAGGATATGCAACCTACAAAAAGAAAGGAGGAAGAATGCGTATCTTTTAGTTAATAAATATATTAGTATCTGAATAATTAAGGAGACTGGTAATGCTGTAGTTGGAGTGGCCTACAGCTAGACACAGTGGATGATGAACCATTGCAGCTTAAGTGCTTTTGTTGATGTAAAAGTGATATCGAACTGAGTTTTTTAGTAGTTCTGTTGATCGAAGTAGAGCTTTATTTTTGTTCCCTGTTAAGAATGTTTGGATAATTTTCTTCTTATTATTACGACAGTTGCCTGATTTTTTGCATCACCTTTTAGGGTAATAGAAGAAGTGCGGGTTTTACAGATGAAGAAAGGAAATCATTTCAAACAAACTTTTTAGACAAGGGTTTTGTGGATACCTTTAGGAAACAGCACCCTGATGTTGTGGGTTATACTTATTGGGGCTACAGGCACGGTGGACGAAAAACTAACAGAGGTATCTCACTCTCACTTCTTGTAGCGTCTTTTGCTGCTTCAATTCATTCCGTGAATATTACGAGTGACTCTCCAGACCTTTCCCCCACCCTCAAAGATTTGGTCATATACTGATTTAAACAAAAAATTACTACTTTTATGAGCTGAATGGCTAGGTTTGGCTAATCTCATTTAACGAAAGGATCTGGAGGGCGAAGAAATTACTATCATCACCACAGCATGGTCATGATTTTCCTCTTGAAATTTTAGACTTGTAGATCAAAGAAAAATTTCCCTTTCTGTGCGTCAGCTTAAAAGCTACTAGTTTGATTGGTTATGGTAAGTACTCTTTTCTGTTTCCATGAGACAAATTTTGAAAAGAATAGAACTATTCTCTTGTGCTCACGGGGAATAACTGCATTTCATGCAAATCATTAATTTTTAAAATAAACGGTTTATTTTATTGGTTGAAGTTAGAAATAAGTTAGTTATTGCAAAAATGTCGTAAGACATAATTAAGTTATCGGATAGAAAAAGTTAATTAAAAGTAACTTTTGCTTACCAAACATACTCTCAGCATTCTTTTTCCTAGCACTGCTCTGATACTCCCTTTTTCAATTTTATATTTGCTCTTTACTTATCGTTTGTTTTGAACCAGGGTGGCGGCTTGACTATTTCCTCGTCTCCGAATCAATTTCAGACATGGTTCACGACTCATATATTCTCCCTGATGTTACTGGAAGCGATCACAGTCCAATTGGCCTCATTCTCAAGCTCAAGGCTCAGGAGTGACCAGACGGCTAATTTCATATCCAAAGCGTAAAAGGTGGATTCTGAAGCTAATATATGAGAATCTGTTATTGGTTTATATGGCCTTTGCGTTCCAAAAATGGTAGAATTACAAGCACCTTCAATGGCCGATTTTGAGAGCAAGTTGTTTTCGTGTTTAAGAGGGTGAGCCAATGGAGAATTGGATGAATCTCTCTTGCACAATCATGTAGGCCTGTTGCATGTGAACTTTGGATTGATATTAGAAACTTGTTAATTTTCCCTACGTTGTTTATTCTCGAAATTAGCATTCGTAAAACGAAAAAGTCAAGAGAAGAAAAGAAACTAAAAAAAATAAAAATTGAAAGAAAATTAATAGAAAGTTGACAGTTTCACGGCCTGGTCGAGTGACATGATGGTACAGATTTCTCTATTTCTATATATGAATATTTTCCTCGCACATTTTTAATGAGAATCTGATAAGAAAAAAGAGTTGTTAAATTAGTTCGGTCATACTACAGGGCTTTGGTTCCCATGGCTGCGAAATAAAAGTGCATAACCTTTCAATCTTAGTAAGAGAAGATGACTCTTGAAAAGTTACAATTCTGAATATCAAACAGGCAGTTCGCTCATCTAGCCATAAACTAGAGCCACTTGGCGATGCTACCATATTGAGCCCGTTCCTGGAGAAGCAGATCACTATATCTATTATACGAAACTAAATAATGTTCAGTTGAGTCAAAGCTG
>CADEPD010032505.1:0-12151 GCA_902829195.1 Fraxinus dipetala | reverse complement strand
AAAAATTAAAAAAAGTTTTAAATTCACGTGTAATATTATTTTATGAAAAATTTATGATTAAAAATAGAAGAGGGAAATGGAGTCCAAACGAAGGCCTCAAGGGTAAATTATATTAATCGTCACCAAAAAAGATCACCCAATTATGATATATGCAAGTTACAACTAAACTTTGAAGAAACATTTCATTGATCATTGAATATTAAATCAAATTAGACATCAATACTCGGTTAGATTCTGTTCAGTCCATCTTATGGAATTGTCCACGTGACAAGCATAAATTTGATAAAAATGTGTAATTGAAAAATTGTGGATCACATAAATGTGTGATTAAAATCAATTGTTAACTTTGACTTAAATTTTTAATAAATTTTAATTTACACCAAATATGGGCTAGTTCAGTTACCAATTATAATTAACACTTGACTCAATCTATTGGAGATATGGCTGGTCAAGTTACCACCCAAATGACTAGATCACCTAGTTGGTCAATCAATTACAAAATTTGGCTGATCTTAATAGGAACATTTGATTAACTAAACAATTTGCTCGACAAAAATCCTGTCGACTATTCCAACTTAAAAGTCCTTGATTGTATAGTTTATGCACATCAAAGTAAATTATAGATAGAACCTAGAGTCAAACTTAAAAAGCTACCATCGTTTTTATTGAATTGCTTGGCTAAACATAAAATAAAGTGAGGGCTTGTTTGGCAGATATTTTTTGTAAAAAAGTTGATCAAATATTATAAGAATCGTAATTTACTATCCATTTATTATACTACATATTCTTTGACATAGACAATTCTTAAGTCCTTAAATACATTCAAACAAGCACTAAAAAGTTTAGCCAAACACGTTTAGAGCTTTAAAAGTTATTTTTCAAGGGTGGCTTTGGAAAAAAAAAAGCAAAAAAGAAGCCATCCTTTTTTACCAAAATCTAGTAAAAGAAAAACCCTTTTGAATGAAACATGTTTGGTAATTACACGTTACTAACGTCTACTAACACTTGAAAAATTATCTTTCAAGTTTTTGTCATTTCGAGCATCGATACATAAAGTAACTTTGACCAAATTTTAAGCTTAACAAAACTAAATCACTCGAGCCTCGATACAAAAAATAACTTCGATCAAATTTTAAGCTTAGCAAAACAGATCAAAGTTAAACTTTATATTAACAAAATAGATTTTTCTAAAAATAAGATCTTGAATTAATTTCTAGAAAATTAACTTTTAAAGATAGCGACTCAAAGTGTATATAGGTATGGAGAAGTTACAATCATATGTACTCCGCGAATGACCAATTTATATTATAGGATATAGCACAGTGATTTGACAAAAAAAAAAATGATGTAGTAAACTTGTGGGGGTCAAAAAATGAGTCTTCTCAATCGGTTAAAAACAGAGGATCTTGGCTATCATAGACCAATAGTCATACAAATCCATCAAGAATTACATAGATTTTTTAAGGGTTGATTTTGCTCAACCAAATGACCCAGAAAAATAAAAACACTTTACTCAATTCTTGCTTCTTTAAACGCTCTAAATTCTCTCTAGCATTTTTCCCCAAACCCTCCTCCCCATTTCACATACGCACAGCGAGAAAGAAAGAAATAATCTTTTCCTTTTTTCTTAGTTTTACTAGATAATTTTTATGTTTTGATTAAGAGGGGTGTGGTGATTTGTGATGTGTTATTTTATTGTGTTGTGTTGTAATTCATTGAAGTATTGAACATAATTTTTTGGGCGTTTTTATCAATGGGCGATTTTCCGGAAGCAAACGGCGGCAGAGCAGCGGCGGTATCGCTACCTTTGACGTCGCCGGCAAACTCAAGCGCATTGGAGATTGGCCTGGAATGTTGGGCCAGAGCTGAAAAGGCGGCTGAGAAGATCATATGTGAGGTCCACCCCACTGCTGTGTCTGAACAGAGAAGAAAGGAGGTTATTGATTATGTGCGGAGATTGATCGGGAATTCACTTGGCGTTGAGGTAAAGAATCCAATTTATATTTGATGTTTCTACATAAATTTCCATATATTTCCGTTTGGCAAATTTACAAATGGTCCATGAAGAGGAATAAGTAGTGGTCCTGTGCGGATAAATATGAGCCGCAGTTATGAATGTGTGATCAAATTAATTTTTTTGACTTTGATTGAATTTATAGTCTATTTATAAATTTGTATCCAAACAGAGCATTCACGTAAATTTGTGTGTATAGAATATAATTGTATGTGTATGCATGTATTTTCTTAACAATGTATTGCTGTGTTATTGAGAAATTTACCATATATGGGCTGCAGGCACTGTTCTAGCGATGGGAAGCTAGGTTAAGAGAACAAATCATGTTCAATAGATACGAGATTGAGGATTTGTTCTTAGTTTAAAATTTACCATGTTCTATATATCGTGCATTTCGATTTTTTATAATTTTTTGAGGTACCGTTTATCTGATGTGCAAAGAAATATGTTTTCTTCTGGGTTTTAGCTCATTGCACACCTTTAGAAAATTTCTGATGCGTAGAACTGTTTCTACTACGTGTCAGCATATTGCTCACTTTGATAAACAAGTTTGCATGCACGCATGGTCGAACTAGCCTGTTTATAGATCACTTGTAAGTTAGATTCGATTTTGTTCTATGCTCAATAAATGTTATTAATGATAAAAAATATCCCGACAGAAGAATGTTCTGTTGTACGAATGGGAAAAAGTTGTGCTTTGTCTAGTGGCAAAGATGCGAAGGTTAAGTGTTAGTTCTAGGAAATGATTCATTTTCGAATCAAATCTAGGTTTTGGGAATGTTGATTAAATTTGTCCACGTGTCTTTTGTCCATAAATGGATGTCTACAATTTAGGAAATAGTTGGAATAAAATCCTTAATGACTATACCATGTAAACTTGTCTTTTGTACCTGTAAGTAAAATGACGGTTTTAAATGTGTCTTATCTTCCATAGCGCAACTGTAGTTTATTGGTAAGTTATTTATTGCAGTTGATTATCCATGTATCTCTGCCTTCCAGTTACATTTGCCGTTGGTAGAGAGATATTGTCTGGCTAGTGCACCTTTGTGATAATTACTTGGAATACATTGAGTAAGTGTATTTATGGTGGCTATTTTCAGTAATTATGACCATAGTCGAAGATTGTGTGAATTTTTTAAGAATCTACATTTTTATCGAGGTAGTTAAATTTGGTTATGTTGCATGGGAAGAGTGTTTTAATTCCAGGGTATTTACGTGAGGAATTCAGAGTTTTCTATGGGAACAGAACAATAGATATCATATCTTTAGTCGCCATTGTTGAAAAGGAGTGCTGGTTTAATACTGAAGTACAAATAATGACATGGTATTTGTGGCAATCTAGATATCAGGTTTGTTTATTTCAGTGTGCTTGTGAGTTGGATGTTGTAAATGGCTGCTAGAAATCCCTTGATTCTTATGCTTGAATTAACCGACAACATGCTAAAAGGTAACAGATTAATTTAGGGCTATAACTTTATAAATTACAAGAATTTTTGTGTTCTTTACAAGTTGCTGTAGTTTACTGGTTAGGGAAAGAAATGGATACATTAACCAATTTTATTATTTTTTATTGAATGAACATTTCCTTTGAGAAACGGGGCAGTCAATTATTGGCATTCTAGCTAACTTGCTTGACTTGCAAGTAATTGTTCATTTCATGCTTGTACGAAATGTAACATGTGAGTTTGTGTTCCAATCTATAAATTGTGTGGCTGTATTTTACTATCTGCTATTTTTTTCTCATCGCAGGTTGCTGTTCCTTGAAAACCATGCCATAGTTGGGAAAATTTTCTTAGCGTGGTCATCAATTCCGAACTTAGGTTTTGTCAGCTCAAATTATTTCTACTTATCCTCAACAAAAATGAACTCATAATTTAAGCCAATGAAAAAGTTCATTTTGAAAAGAAATGTTTTGAATCACAACTACTTCTACTCAATATAACGAGAACCTCCTTGTAATCCAATACTTAAGTTCCTGTTATCTACTTTCATCCACATGCATGGAGAAGAGTAACACATTTCACGTTCCACAAAATAAATGACTTTTCTAAATCTTCCACCCTCAAAGTTGAAAGAAAATATCATTACACAGGATTAAAGGAACATAAACAATACTACTGTACCGAAAAATAATTTTCTTATATAAGAATTTTTTCTGAAACTAATGTAGTCAATTATTTTCTTTAAAAAACATAGAATAAGAGGCAGATTTGTACAGGCGCTCTGTTCTGTTTGAGACTCTGATTAGAAAACACTCTTTTGCATGTATCATTTGCATTTCCTTTTCCATCACTTTGATTCAGTGTGTGAAGCATGTATTTTGTGTACATTCAACAATATTCAATCTTGTTTTTTGCTTTCTTGGAGAATTATGAATTGATCCTACCCTACCATTCTCTTGGGCTTTTGTCTTGCAATAATGGGGTCAAGTGACATTAATGGCATCCAAGTTTGATGCCATTTATTAACTATAATCAACGTAATACTCAAGTAAAGAGTTTTGGTCATGTTGTGATTCTATGATAACTTTGGTGATTATTTATTGCTTAATAATTGTTTATCAATCAATTTCAGAGCGTGATGGTTGTCTATCTATTGATGTATAATGTTATTTGCCTGAACTAAATTGTTAGATTCCTCTCTCTCTCTCTCTCTCTCTGCATGCACATGTAAGGGGGTATATGTGTTTATTTATACCAAAGGTGTTCTAGTCTTGAGATCATTTTACCAAATAACATCCAGATGTTCAACGGACTTGTGTCTTTTATATCCACCTTTAATAATATATGTAAATTAGAGGTTTGATCTTTTTGCAGGTATTCCCATATGGATCTGTGCCATTAAAAACTTATCTCCCTGATGGAGACATTGATTTATCTGCCTTTGGTAGAGAAAATCTCGAGGATTTGAAACATGTCGTTGAAGGAGAAGAGGAAAATAAAGCAGGAAGGTTTGTAGTTAAGGACGTCCAGGTCATTAATGCCGAGGTATGGTTCTCTCTCTCTTTCTTGCCAATGTTTTAGTAAGATTCTTTTGAAGCTCTGTTCTCCATATTTGGCATTATTTCCACATATGGCATATTCTAAGTTTGACCATGAAATCCTTTGATTGGATTTGCTGTGTCATTAATATAGGCTTGGATGGATCTGGTGACCTGGCTTAATGGGGATTTTGGTTGCACCGTATACTGCAGCTGGTTTCCCCAATTTCTTATTTTTATTATTATTATTCTTTGGTGTTAGACTGGCATGGCTGGTAGAAACACTGTTGGTATATCATAGATACTCTACGTAGGCATGCATGTAAACGAGTTACCTAAATAGAGAAGTTAAGCAGTTGAGCTGGAATTTTGCTTATTTCTCTCTTGAGATTATAGGCATGTGAATACTTGGTACTTAACCTCCATCATTGTTAATTGAGATATTATACGTGCTTGTCCCATGAGGATCAACTGAAGACAATCCTTTAAGTAGCGACCTCATGCTTGCATTCCAAACTTGAGACTTACCGGATCTGCTTATTGCTTGAACAATAAGTGCTAAATTGCAGATATTCACATTTTGAAGTAACATGCTGCGAATTCTGTTTCTCAGTTCAACTTTTTTCTTGACCTAGCTTTGGGATCATTTGTTGGTAGACTGTTTTCAAAATACCATCTAAATTTTATGAATTATTTAGTCAAAGTAACTTAGTAATTTATAATCAATCTGTCTCTCTTTTTTCCTACCTGATGCACGGTTTCTCTGTGGCAGGTTAAAATAGTGAAATGCATTGTTCAAAATATTGTTGTGGACATATCCTTCAATCAAATTGGAGGCCTTAGTACCTTGTGCT
The DNA here is from genome assembly GCA_902829195.1 of Fraxinus dipetala. NCBI lineage: Eukaryota > Viridiplantae > Streptophyta > Magnoliopsida > Lamiales > Oleaceae > Fraxinus > Fraxinus dipetala. The sequence goes on along the minus strand of CADEPD010032505.1, from coordinate 6,303 downwards.
TTCTTGAGAAGGTAACTGCCATTACTAAATTAACCTGAAATGTTAATAGATAATTGTCAGGTTCACTTATGTAGGGTATGTGATTATTGAATGCCCTAAGACTGATAAATACACAGATATTTTACTTGTAGATACTTTAGATCAAAACTTGATATGATAACATTATGAGCTGAAACTGTATAAAGCATTTATATAACTCATTTTGTGATTGATGGAATGTACTCCCCCTTTTCCCCTTCTGGTGCTTGAACTTTCTCTGATGCACTGTTTTACTGGGTAATATATATATTTTCCAAAGACGTGCATTTTCTCTACGAGTAAACAAATCTTGGATTCCATGGAGGATTGAGAATTATATTTTATGTGAAATTATCTAATTTGTTTCATCTCAGAAATAGTGTATGTGAAGATGGAACCGAACTTTTATTCTACTTATATTTCAGGTTGATTGCCTCATTGGTGAAGACCATCTGTTTAAACGCAGTGTTATATTGATCAAAGCATGGTGCTTTTATGAAAGTCGTATTCTTGGTGCTCATCATGGATTGATCTCTACATATGCTTTAGAAACAATGATTTTATACATCTTCCATCTCTTCCACTCAACATTAAATGGTCCTCTAGCGGTTAGCATCCCGAGTATACTCGATTTTTTCAAAATGTGCTGATAAATAAGCTTAATATATAAAATTTCTGTATTTTAGGTTCTATATAAGTTTTTGGACTACTTTAGCAAATTTGATTGGGAAAACTACTGTGTAAGCTTAAATGGTCCCGTTCGCATTTCCTCATTGCCAGCTATCGTAGGTAAGCAGTATCTTCTAGATGAATTCCACATAATATAAGTCCGTTACTTAATCAAGATTCGAAGTACTTACGACTTGACCAGCTATTTTGTTGCCCATTTTGCAGCTGAGACACCTGTAGATGGTGGCAGTGATTTGTTGCTGAGCGATGATTTCTTAAAATCATGTGCTAGCAATTTCTCAGTTCCTTCGAGATGTATTGACAGAAATTCACGTGGGTTCCAAAAGAAGCATCTTAACGTCGTTGATCCACTAAAAGAAACAAATAATCTTGGCCGTAGTGTCAGCAAAGGTAGAATCCCTTGTTGTCAACTTAAAAGGAACCTGTGGATTTCAATAATTGTCAAAACATGACATGCAGTCCCTTTTGTGTTTGTGTCTTGTAGAATGTATTCAAATGTACAGTATTGAGCTATCAGAGAAAAATACATTTCCTCACATAAATTTCCTAAATCCAACTCGTGTTACGTTTTTGGCTATTACATTTACATGAGAACTAATATCATCTGTCAATCTTCTTTTATGTATACTTGGTTTTGAGTTAATATTCTGTTATTTAGCCCCTGTTTGACGACCATTATTTGGGTAAAATAGAGTTTTGAATAGTGATTTTTAGGAAAATGTGTGGTTAAAAGGTACGGAAAAGTTTTGAGTTTACGTGCAAAATATTTATTGTGTGAATGTGTGGTTGAAAATGAATATATAGAACGAAGAGTTTGAAAATAATGGTTGTCAAATAGGGACTTAGTATGTTTTGAAAAAAAATTTAATTGCAAAGAGAATTTATTGCACGTTCTTCCTTTCAAAATGTGGTTCTGTGGGCTGTCTGTTTAATATTTCTCCAAATTTTGTCCAATGATAAGCTCAATGACACCTTGTTTGTTCTGTATAGGAAATTTCTACCGGATACGCAGTGCATTCTCTTATGGGGCTAGAAAACTTGGTGGTGTACTTCTGCAGCAAGAAGGTCACATTCTTAGGGAGCTTCAAAATTTCTTTTCAAACACTATAGAGAGGCACAGAAGTGGGCAGAGTGATGTTCAGAATCCTGATCCATCACCATTTCAGCCTGCTAAAAGCAGTGGCCTGCCTCATCTCCTCAGAGATGCAAATGATCTTGCTACCTCTGGTATTCACTGCCTTGAAATTTCATGTGATTCACCTAGGCCCTTTTATGCACCTCACCAATTTTTTTCCAACTCCAACTCACATAATGGCACTGCAAAGAATGGGAACCCAGGCTCACATCAGTTGGGCCACTCTGAGAAGAATGTTCATTCTGAGGTATTCCCAGGATTTGATGAACAAAGAGTTGCTATTGCTAGGAACCTGGACAAAAACCAGTTGGTAAAAGAAAATGAAATTGCCGTTCAACCTAAGGGTAGTTTAACTCGGAAATCAGTTGCCTGTTCTGAAAATTCAAATCATATGATCTGTTATCAGGGTTCAGCAAGGAGCACCAGGAGTTCAGAATATTTAAACTCCTTGTTGGATCTTAGTGGAGATTATGACAGTTACTTGTATTATTTGCAGTATGGTCGGTGGTGTTATGAACATGCTTCTGGTGTTCCTTCTACACCCATGCCTCCACTGCCAACCCCTCAATATGAGAACAAGAATTCAGGGAATGGCATCAGGCATTCATCTCAGTTCAAGCAGAACGCATTTTCTAATAGGTGCCCTGATGGTTTTGTCCCAAGTCCAGCAGCAAATGCAGTAAAACCGCTACAATTACTGGCAATGACCCATGGTTTTGAAGAAATTCCAAAACCTCGTGGGACAGGAGCATATTTCCCAAACACGGTATAATGCTAACAGTATGCTGTTTGATCATTTTAAATTATGCTGGTTACATGGGATAATGATGTGACACATGGGTATCATCTTACAACTTCCTTTGTCCATCACATTGTTGAGGTGGTTGGCCTTGTTATTGGTACGAAATAGTTTTATGCTTTTTGATTTTTGCAGAATCAACCCCCGCATGGTTATAGGCCTTCTATGAATGTAAGCAATCAAGTGACATTAAGGTCCCCCGGGACCAATGGTCGGAACATGATGCTCGTAACCAATGTGGTTGATAGAAGCAGCCATGAGATTTCACAATCTCAAGTCCCAGTTGAACAAAGTGGTGTGAAGCACGGGGCATGTGAAGTTGGACACGTCCCATTTGGAGCACTCTTGTTAGAAAGAAGTAGGCAACAAAGATCTGACACTTCTCCCTCTCGAACTCTTAACCCAGTTTCACCCCAAATGCAAAGGTCAAATCCTACACTGAGCAGGGATCACGATAGGTAAAAGAATTTCCACACATAATTTTGTATGACCACATCAGTTTACTGATGTTGCTGGACTTCTGTTTACGTTTTCATTTTCTTTTGGCTCTGTAACATGTAGGGTTTCATTGAAATCGTCATATGTTCTCAAAGATAAAGATGATTTCCCACCAATATCCAACTGATTTGGTAAAAACAAATGCTCAATTATATGTGTCACTAAGAATGAACTGGTCCAAGAGATTTTCCATGTTAGCCAGAACTTTTCTGCCTCTGTGGCTCCTCCACAGCCCCGTCCAAGATGTATAAAAATGTGCTTGACTCTACATTCTACTAAATATTTCCCCGAGATTGACAATACAGGTCCAAATTGAGTTGTGTTTTTGTGTAGGAAATCAAATTGCCTTTTCGATCCCAGAGTTATGATCACCAGAGTAAGGGGTAGTTTAATCTTAAAGGGATATGTTTAGTATGCCAAATGTAACTTAAAAGGATATCAGTGGTCTCTTCTTGCTAGATTTGACAGAAGTAGTTTCAAGTTTGCTCTTCACAAGGCACTGAATTTTACGCTTTTTCTTACATGGACCAAAATACTTTTACATGCTCCGAGATGAAGATTTCATCAATGTCCTAAAGCAGGCAGAATGTTTTATGGAGATTGTATGTGCTGTTAAAGGGATAAAGCTTGCCCAATGTTTGTGAGCATATTCATTCAAATTTCATGATGTTTTCCTATGACGAGGTAGAGGGGAAAATTGCACCATTGGTCCCCAATTTATTGTGCCAGTAGCAAGTTGGTCTCTAATATTTAATAAGAAACAAGTTAGTGTTCAAGATTTCATTCTTGTTGTATAATTAGTGTCGAGTGATGGACACTATCTAAATCTTCTTTAAATTATAATGCGATCTTATAGAAAAATTGAATCACTTCAAATTTTTGAACACCAGTCTAGTTAATTTCATAAAATTGGACATATGATTTTCGTAAACAAATTTTTTTTGTTAGATACCGTGTTGCCTTTGAAAAATTTGGCGCTTGGAAGAAGTGAAAGGGAATTGATTCCGACTGTGTGTAAATTTTTGAATAAAATAAATTAAGAAGTAGAAAATTAAGACAACAATTTTCTAATTAAATATATCAATTATTATGGTAGGATTGTACATGTGGCACGTGACGCAAGATGATTAAAATTTTATTGCATTATGGAGTACAATTTTTTTTTCTTTCCCATATTAAAATTCATTGAACCACATTGTGTCAACTGTCAAGAATGTCATACACTAAAATGTCTCGTTGGAAGTCAAATTTCCTGTCATTATCAAACTATTGAGAGGTGGCTTTCCAAGTGGCTGCCACATTAGAGCTTTGTTAATATTTTAATCGTTTGAGGCAATTATATGAAAAATAATCAAATCGTGGTTGTAGTTTTTCATCAAATCCATTTCAAGAAATGTATACTTGTTTGAATATTGCTATTTGTACATAATTTTGTACAATCATTTTGACAAAATGGACAAATTTGTCAAAAAAGTTGTACAATAATTATGTACAAGTAGAATAATTGTACTTGTTTATTACCTCTGTTTGACAACCATTTTTATAAATCTTAAATTCATTTTTAATCATATATTTTCATTATAGAATATTATACACATAAATCCAAAATCTTTTTTCCATTTTTAACCGTACGTTCTTCAAATAATCACTATTTCAAAATTCATTTCCTCCACCCAAAAAATTAAAATAAAAAATATCGGCACAAAATGGCAAGAATCAGCACTTACATCTATTAAAAGAGCTACAAATATCATGTAAGACTTGAGCATTAAGACCCAAATAAGAGAGAGATCAATGACTCCATTGAACTTGTTGAAAGCATTTGCATATCTGTGTGATCTTTATAGGACATAAAACTGAAATGGAATTTCAAGATAATCCCTTGTCTATTGGTGAGAAGGAAAATGTGGAAAGAAAATGTGACGATGTTGTCGTGACTAGTACTTTTGCACAACTTAAGTTCTATTTGATGAACTTTTCGAGCCAATAATTAATTTTAATTACATATTTTATAGGGTTAACAATTTTTTAATCACACATTTCATTAATTTTTTGTCGAAATTTAAGAAAAAATTAATTTTAATATATACTAAACAAGGGCGAAATGTTCACACAAATTAGCTAACTGTGCATTAAGCAACAAATAAGACCCAACTAATCTCTTAACTAACAGTTAAAAAGATCAAAATTCACAAATGTGTAATAAAAAATGTTCGTATTTTTTATGCACAAATTATATTTAATTTCCCAGCCAAATTGTTGTGCTACAAGTGGAATAAATAATGTCAAATTAGACTTTGTCTATGGAATCAATTGAAGACCCAGTTTTTATTTACTTTTTTCCTACAAAAATAAGTAGTTATATTTCCATCACCTCCTCTCCCTACCCACCCCAATAATCTGCATCTGTACCAACAATATTCTCCTCCAAATCCTCTCAAACTTTCTCACATATCTTGAATCATCCCTTTGCCTTAGATTCTGAATTCTCTCCCTAAAATCTATCGTTGGATCTTGCTGGTAACCACAAATGGCGCTACCAAAACGTGGCAACAGATTTTTTAAATTCAGAAGTTGATCAGTTTCTTGCCAAAGTCCCACTTTTAATCATTTCTGTTAAGCCTTTTTCACTACTTTTTTCCTGAAAAAGAAGTGGTTTTTCATCATCTCCACATCTAACAGTGTGGAAATTGACTTATTATCTGCCTCAACAACAATTTGCATAGTATATTATCACCTTTTTATCTTCCCTATAATCTCTTTCAAAGCAAATGAATTTTCAACACGAGTTTTCACGTGAAGTTGTGGAAATGGCTTGGATTATGCTCAGGATTGATTACTCAAGGCTATTCTGGCTCTTGTTTGGTGTATTTTCTTACGAAAATCACGAAGGAAAACCTCGGATTTCATAGCATCTGTTCCTGTCTTAATTTGCAGCAATATTTATATATTATATATATATTACAAAATCTTTAAGTAAAAATCTATAATATTAGTATCAAGTAATAATCTCAAGTTGAAGGGGTGCAATTTAAATTTCTCAACTATGTACAAAACGCGGGTAGAGGAAGCCATTGCTGGAGAAAAGCTGCTGTTAGACTACGTGGAAACGGATCCATGTGGACGATATGGACGTGTAAGTTTCTAATTTCGATTTATATTT
>CADEPD010032478.1:0-10895 GCA_902829195.1 Fraxinus dipetala | reverse complement strand
CTCTTCATTCAGTTTATAGGACCTAAAGTTGCAGAAGTTGTATTTTTCTCTCCATTGGTTGTTAATAAAATATTCGGTTCCTCTGCCAATTTATTCTTCTTGTTTGCTTTTCTTTTAAATATTGTTCTTGTTTATTATTTTGTTCGATCTATACTATCGTGCCATAACACATCTTCAAATTCCTAATAAGCCCGCGTTAAGGAGAAAGGGGGGGGAGGGTTTGAATGTCTAAGATTAGTGAAATGAATTCTCTTACTGTATAGCATGTCAAGTTTGATCTTCCAAGATCTAGCAATATATAGAACTGTAACGACCAAAAAGGATTCATGTATGAAGAAAGAGATGCTACATGTACAACCATGATTGTCAACACATGAGTTGGCACAAATCTACACCATCCATTTTAAAAATTATTTTTTATATCAACAGCACGAATCTTGACAATACATGGACTGTCAACAAAGTTCTCAACAAAGATTATACAAATAGCTTTATTCATACGAGGATCGGTGTGTCATTATTGTGCTTAACTTTTCAAGTAGAAAGTTGAAAAATGCTGCTGGTGCATGTGACAATGTGCTAATCTCCAGTTAGTGCTTATTTTAAATCTGTACGCATGATTCATCTTAAATTCCGTATGGATGGATGCTTAATACCAGTTTTCGTCACTCAGTCTTATCATATCGAAAATTTGGTTTCTGAAATGAAGAGATAGATTCATGATCATGCATTTTGTTGTCTATAGATATTATTAGCACATAGCCCGAACATGTAAAAAGAATCGAATCAGTGGAAATTATAAGGTTTCCTAATAATCAATTCTCTTAGCAGCTACATTTCTCAAGACGGAACGGTATTTTTAAATCATTGGTTATGATCTGCCATGGAAAATTTATGCGAATATGCTTTAAACGCATTAAAGTTTGTCGTTACCATTGACGATAATCTTACAATCTCTTATCCAAGTTGCTTTTTGCCATAAAAACTCATAATTATGCTCAATTTATATCATTGTTCTAGCTACTTAATAGCCTCCATGGGATTGCAAGTAATATAGAGCTTTGTGCTCACCGTCATGGATGTACATTAATATGCCTTGTCAAAGAAGGAGGTTCTTCACAATTCTATTCTACTCGACTTATTTGCAGTCGGGGATTGGGTCTGTATCTAATTTCTTTAGAATTCTTAGTAGAAGCCTTCCGAGTGTTTGTTGAACTACTACTTCATTTAAAAGCTTACGATAAGATGGGCATAATTTTTAGTTATTTAAATTGTCTTCAATATACACTCATGTGTAAGCCGGCATAAAAAACTCACAATTTTAATAAACACGTGGTAGAGAGATTTTGAGCTCAATTCTTTTTATTGCTTTGATATTATGTGGAATCGGCTCAACTAAAAGCTTGAGTTGTCAAGAGAGAAGATAAATTTATTGATTTAACCCCGTTTGACAATCATACTTCTCAAATTTTTTTTTCTGAATACTCATTTTCAATCAAGAATTCATAGAATAAAATATTCAGCACGTAATCTCAAAATTTTTCTTTACTTTTTAATCACATATTCTCCTAAGAATCACTGTTCAAAATATTTTTTTTTTTCTAAAAGTATAGTTATCAAAAAGGGGCTTAAATTGTCTATAACATTGATTGTTACGTAGTTTATAAATACTTGGCAGGTTACTGCAACATTATCCCTTGCAGCAGCAGCTTCCTCGGCCAGCATAACCGTGTTGTACTTTGGTGACATGGGAGGTGCTACCTGGGAGAAGAATGCATCAAGTACCAAATGGCAGTTGATTGGCCTTTCTGAGTTGGATAACTATAGCAATATCCTCTCTCATGATGTTTTGGCTTGCTGCTGCTGGTTAGGTTTTTTAACATCTCAAGGTGTTGTATTCATTAGGACTGTTTGTTTGGACTTGGGAAAAAACGAAAAAGAGTAGGCAACTTGCAGATACATGTTTAGTTTCGTAATGTGACAGTTTTTGTAGGTAAACGAAAGGCTCAACACAGTTTTCGCACTTTGAGTTGGTTTTTACTGTTTCTGTCGAACATTTCGAATTAACTACATGAAAAATACAATCAGTCTGTGATTCCCTCTGTATATGGATTTTGCAAACATTTGCTTTTATGAAGATTCTTCAAATAAAAAAAAATAAAATAAAAAAACAGTATTGTGTACATGGATATATTGGTGTACAAGTGAAGTAGTGAAGCGGATTGGCTGGTCTTGTTGCGCTTGGCACTATGGTCCACCGTCCTGTGCAGGTCGAACAAGGCAGACCAAAAAAACGTAAATTTTGACTCAAAAAAATTAACAAAGCCGTAAGTTCAGTACGTAGGTTTGCCTCGGTATAACCCAACTAGGGGCCATTTCAACATCAAAGAATTGCTAATGCTCTAGCATCTACACTGAAAAATGACAACTAAACTTGGGGTATTAAACTGAAGATTTGGTCAATAAATGTTATCCAATTCCCTTCTAATTAGTTGCCAGTGATTCATCCAGTACTCAAACTACAGAAATTGCGACAATATCAAAGATATTGACCAGAAAATGATATTTACAACACCGTAGACAGCAATGCTCGATAAAGATTCTTTACGAGCTGCAACCTGCAACTTATGAAAGAATCAAGCAGCAGGAGGCCTGAGGTTATGATCTTGAGAAGTATCACGGTTAGATGGCGGGAGATACTGCCACATTGGGACAAAACTGTAGCCTGGATACATCTGCATCTTGTTTGACCCGCCCTGATATACTGGTGGATGTGCTGGGATGAACCCAGCAGCTGGAAGTGGCATGGCTTTCAATTGCTGCTCCATCCTTTCCTTGTTTGCTCTCAGTACAAGTTTCTCATCATGAAGTTCATTCTTCTCTGACTGTTTTAGAACAACAGGTGAAATCAAAAGCATGAAAAAGATCTTTGAAAATGGATAAAATGAATAAAGGTTGAGTTCAAAGTATCACTTAGATTTTCTTTACTGGTCGGGGGGCACAACTTCATGCACAGCATATAATTGTTATATTACTTTTAAACTTGAAACATTGTCTAGAACAACAACAATTGAAATATGTTAAAAGACTATTTGTTCTCTTGAGAAAGGAACATTTCTTGTTTTTAACTCCATATTTTCATGGTCATAGAGGGAAATGATTAAAAAATATGTAATTCCACTTCTACAGGGGATTTCCCCCTGTACAAGTGCCAGGGGTAAGTGTCTCCCTGGCTGTGTAAGGGGATTCCCCCTGTACATGTAGCAAGGCCCTTAAAAAATTGGTCGTGCAGGGAGATTTTTTCTTTCTATATTATTTTCATGGTGATAAAAGAAGGGTAATTAACAAAACGGAAGAGAATTCCCAACAATATTAAGTAAATAAGAACAAACAGAAGTTTTTTGTGAGCTCTTTCTAGTAATTGCAAGAAACATTCGATGAAATATGTTGTAACCAATTTCTGTGTTTAAAATGGCACAATCGTCGAGGAATGAAATGTCAAGAAGAATCTCAAAAAGACAATTCTGGCAGCTTCATTTGGACGTACGAAAGAAACATTCAATTTCTCATTACCCTGGCTTTAAAAAAAGGGCCGCTATGACTAGCCTTCCTTTTATAAAACGTAGGAATCTTAAATCGATAATATAATGTATGAATCATCATGATAAACCAACATATACAAGACCTATCAACCAAGCTGTGGATTTATCACATGCACTAGATTCCCAGCATAACCACAATACCAAAAAACAAACAAAGGTTTTATCAATTTATCTGAATATATATCCTGTCTAACCTTCAATATCCTGATCTCTTCCAAAAGCTTTTCATTCATCTCTTTATACTCCTCAGATTCAGTTTTTAGTTGTTTCAGAACTCTGATGGCATCACCAAGTATGGCCAATTTGTCAATTTTCATGGGTCTGCCCAGTTCCAGAATAACACACAATTCTGAGAACCTGCATGGAGGATAAAAATGGTTCTTACATGGAAAAAACTACTGACATTTATATTGATTTTCGTTTTCTGAAAGTAAACATTAGACATCCAAAGCGCCAAAGGTTATCTCATTTTCTTTCAATAAACTGCATTTAATATAAAGTGGTGTGCATTCTTTCAAATTTACATTCATACAGATGTTAATAAGGGTGACATAAACACGTCAGCTGCATAGAACAACAATGCAGGCATTTTGAGGCACCACATGTAATAAAACTAGCAAACACGATAGTACAAACTTATAAGACTACCTGTTGTTTAATTTTTCTCTCCTCATTCTCTCACGACATGCTTTAGTTCCAACTCCTCTGCACAGATCACCGTGTTCCCTGTATAGTGCCACAACAGGTTAAGAAGCAAACTTTACTTTGAAGCAAGAAAAACGATGACACATATCTCCCGTAAAATCTATTTTAATTTTCCACAATATTAAGGTCTCCAAATACAACAAGAAATGAGTGATTTGTCTAAATACAATACAAAACTAGAAGCATACGAGTAATTTGATCCTTCAGTCTAGTACTGAACTACGAAGCTCGGACTCGGGTACGGATATCAGGTACAGGTACGTATCTAAGTGTCAGATCTTTTATTTTCTAAAATGTAGAATACGGGGATATGGTTAAAAAGAGTCCAAATTTCGGACACGGGTACGTGGATGTGTTTCAAACTTTAATTTTTTTTTACTCATCCGGGATGTCATTTTGATAGACCAAAATTAATTATTCACAATGAAGGAAATAGGTATTTAATAAGAAATTAAGACGAATAAAATAGAATTTTGGGGTTTAGTTTACAATAATGAAAATTACTAAATGTTATATAAAATAGAAAATAAGGAATTTGATTGTAATTTGGACTTAGTGGAACACTAAGTAGCACTATATGGAACCCATTTTTATTTTATACAAATAAAACCCTAAACCACAGATATAGAGAGAAAGAAGGAAAAAAAAAAAAAATGGAAAGAAAAAAGAAAGAAGCAAAAGAAAAAAAAGGGAAAACCTAGCATCACTGTCTTTCTCCACCCTCTCGGCGACGACATTAGGTTTATAGAGAGCAAAAGTGGAAAAAAAAAGAAGAAGAAGAAGAAAGAAGAAAAATAAGGAAGAAAAACCAAAAACGACGAAATGTCCGGTTGAAACTTGGAGGATCCGACACATATCCTATACTCATACCCATGTCGTCTCGTGTTCGACATAGGTACTCCAACTATTTCAAAGAGTCCGAGCATCAGACGTCACGAAATCAATTGAGCTTCCCATATTCACAATTATGTAGGATGAAGATACTAATAATTAATCAATCAAACTTATTACACGTACTATTATGAAAGCAAGATATTTCTTGAAGCATCTCTACTAAATTACCAAACTTCCATTTGATCGAGGTCCAATTTATTTGATATTTTTTCAATATTATAACTTGTGCATATCAACTAAATGCCTCTTTACGTAGGGTTAAAAGATAAACCCAGGTAAACTAGAACATTCTTACACATATTCATCAACATGCAAATACAACACTAATTCAAAATTATTCCACTCAACATTCAAAAACATGAGTTATTTTAGCTAAGATAATAAAGATTACAGTATATTGATAAATGACTATTGATCGAGTATGCTAAATATTTCGAAGTGGTTTCAAGTTGGACTAAAAGAACTGTGGAAATCATTTCTTTCATGGTTATAGATTCAGCAGTAAATTAATTGATAAAACCTATGGTCTAAAGTTTCAAATTTATTCAAACCCCTCATTTCCATAGTTTAGCTGCAATTTTAATATCAGCTCACAATTATTTCCCTCAAATAGCATACAAAGATTGAGGCCTTCACGACTATCAAAACGTGAATATATGAGCTTCCCTCAAAATAGAGAAGGAAAATGTATTCATAATTACCTGTTTCTCGGGCATTCTTTTTCTGCACATTCACTTCCTTGTGATATAGTTCCACAAAGAGAGACATCTACTCCCACCGCAGTACTGCAACAAAATGGTCAATCATATTCTGACATTTTGTAAAAAAATCTACATTTTGCAAATAAATTCTAAAGCATGAAATATTTAACCAAATAAGATTTAGAGTAATTAGATCCATCTGTTATCATATTTCAAGTCAATCCAACCTTCTACAGCATTAAGTGAAACTGCCTGAAAATTTGACATTGCTCTTGCTATTGATATAAAATCTAATGTCAATTTTCAGATGTTTAACATGAAAAAAGAAGAGAAAGAAAAATTTCTTTTCTTTTTTACTTGCATTTTCCAGTTTCAAATACAGCCCATAAGTTTAAATCCCATATTTTGCAGAAATAACAAATACAATTACCAAAAAAAAAAAAAATCATAAAAACACCCTGTTGACATCAAATTTTTCCGTTCCTAAAAGAATCAAATTTCAAAAAATTTCAAAAAAATTGCGTTTACAAGTTAAGATTGAATTTTCATAGCCCAAGAATTTCGGTAAACCCAAAAAAAATAAAAGCAAAAATAAATAAAAATAAAAAGATAAAAATTTGATTACTTTGGGAGGCGAATCGATACCTTTGGGTGTGGGGTGGAAGGTTCCACGAAAGATCGATCGGCTCGACGTCGTTTAACAGGTTGCTGTAATCAATCAGATCAGACCAGCAATTCTCGTCGAATGAATACAAGTGATGATTATTCATTCTGAAAATCGAACGGGAGATTTACAGAAAAATGGAGAAATTTATTTTGCTTAATTTAGAAAGAATTATTAGATTAGGCCGTTGAAATTTGAGGACACAGGTCAAATCAAGAAGAACGATTTGGACATTGGAGGCGGAGAATAGTCATTGAGGATTGGGGCAATTATTTCTGCAAATTGCATTGATTGGAGGCATAAATGATTTCAAATGTCTAATCTAAGCACTTTTTGAATATAAAACATGTACAACTTTATAAGTTGTTCGGTGGCTTTAAAAAAAATAATCAAGTTATGTGTACATTGATAGCTTGTTTACCTCCCATTATATGAGAAAAATGGAGTTTTGAATAGTAATTTTTGAAAAATATATGGTTGAAATTTAAAGTAACTTTATTAATTTGTATGTAGAATATTTTATTGGGCGAATGTGTGGTGAAGAATTTTACTATAACAAATAGAGTTTTAGATTAATGGTAAACAAATAGGGATTCAATTTTACAAGTTTGACATTTTTGTGAGGTGATATATTTTTAAATATTGATCTTTACAACACTTTAAATAATTGATGGTACAAATTTTGATAACACTTAAAATGTTAAGCTTAATATACACCAAGTGTGTGTTTGGACCACATTATTTTAGAAGAATGTATTTTGAACTAGTAGATTGATGAAAAATGTGTAGTTCAAAAAGAAGGAAAAATTATTGATGTGATGGAAAATATTATTTTATTAACGTGGCTCAAATAGGGTGCAAGTTTGTATAATTAATTTAATCCTAAAAAAAATCATATGGGGCGACTCTTTCTCAATAGTCATCTAACTTAAATTACTCAAAATCTATTTCAAATAATGATATCTAATATTATTAGTAATCCATTTAATTGGCTTATAAGATGAATTCGATTAAATTAAGTCCAGTTTGATGTTCATTAAAAAAATGGAAAAAATAAGTTTTAAAAATAGTGATTTTTTGAAGAGTATATTGTTAAAAAGCAAGTAAATATTTTAAATTTACGTACAAAATATTTTATTGTTAGAATGTGTTGTAGAAATAAGTTTTAAAAAACAGATTTTGAAAAATGGTAGACAAACCGGGGCTAAATAAAAAATACAAGAATCATTTATCATTACTGTTTCTAAATAGAATTAGATGTATTTTTAATATTGTTTCCATCCATCAATATATTGTAAAAATTAATGCGATTTTGATAATAGTAATGCTATTCATAGTAAAAAATACTGATAATCGGTCTATGTGGTATACACATGATAATTTGTTACTTAATGCATTAATATAGTAGTTTTTTATTATTTCATATGTCAAAGGACAAATTGTCGTGTATATACCACATAGGGCGACTACCAATAATCTTTATTATGAATAGCATTATTCTTTGATAATGTGGCTAACACAGTTGTTAATCTATCAATGGAGCTAGAGTGTACAATGATTGTTGTTAGGATTTATGTTGTATTAGCAATTATTTAAATAAAATGATTATTATTAAAGAATATAATTGTCATAAAAGAGTTGTAAAAGTCAATGAGTCTTTTGGAGGATTGTATAGATGAACTGGAGTCTTTTAATTCGAATATAGAACAAAGAGAAAGAGTCGTCGAATTTACGCTAAATTGTCGTCTAGCTGATACTCGAGTAAAAAAGCAAAATCATTGTCGACAACCTATCGCTCCATGATACACCTCTTGCTCGCATGTCGCCAGCCTGCGCTCGAGCGATGGTGTTTTTCGAGAAATCATAGTTTACTTTTTTCAAGTGTTCTATCTATCGTATACTACCTAAATACATCTTATTATAAATACCCAATGTCCACACGTTTTTGTGGGTGATTGATATTATATTACTACTTCATAATATTATTCCAAGATCCAAGAACATATCTAAACATTGAGATTAAATATTTGATTTTTGAGATCAATCAACCACGAGTTGGGAAAATATTAAAGTCAAATAATCCAAGACACCTACTTCATAAATATAATCAAGAATGTACTTTCTCAATGACTTTTATATGTTGTTGAAGATTGAAAGAGGTTGGACTGCAAGCACAGAAAGAGTAAAAGAACAAAGTGTTCTTGGTGATCTATAGAAGATATACAATTCCAGAAAATCAAGAGCAAGTGTGCGTGAAGCACGCTCCAGCGGGTCTTGGAGATTGTAGAAATTAGATCAGCGAGTCTAGTGAAATTTTCTAGACTCGATCATACTATAAGTCTTATTGTGTATAGTGGAATTTATTGGTGAAAGCCTTTGATTGACTAACCAAAAGGTGGGTGAATTTGTTATAAAAACTTTTTCGTTAAAAACTCAATTTTAATATAATAAGCAAGCAAATAGTAGAAGACAACTAAATACAAATAAGCAAGTAAGTGGAACAACGTAATTTGTACAAAGTACAAGTGTTAAGTAAAAGGGATAGAGAGTGGAAACGATATAGTTATGGAGGTTCAATCTAATGCAATGATCTACATCCTCCATTACCAAGCTCTCTGGCACGAATAAGGCCTTTTACACTATGTTGATTGACTTTCGGTGTAATCCAACACTTTACAACACTTCCGGTGACTTACAAACAAGGAACGCCGATCCTTTTACAAGATTAAACTTTCCGGAACCTCAAAACGATCCACAATTCAAAATGAGTTTATAAGTGAAATGTTCTCTTCTTAGTGAATAATGAATATAAGGTTAAGTATAAGAAGAGAAGTAAGCAAACACTTTGATGGATAGCAACGAATGAAGATCAAGAGTTTGGTGTGTAGATCTTTGATCTATAAAATGATTTTCAAGAATTAATTATGATCAAAGATTTTTCAAGAGCAAAATGATATGAGAAATCAATGTTAGCTCAAGGAGTATCAAATTGAACGCTCAAAAGTTGTTTTACAAATATTAGGTGAGTTGGTATTTATAGTAGTTAAAAAAAAGTCAAACTTTTTGTCAAATCGGATGACCATCCACTAGTCGTTGAACAACTCTGTCAGAATGGTAAAAAAACTGACTGTTGCGGCGAAAGTCCGGTTCGCCATCCGGACGTCCGGATGACCAGAGTTGGTCAGGGTCGTTTTTTCTTTTGTTTTGTTTGCAATCAATGATGTTTTTACCTGATTTTTCAAATTAAGTTTGTTTTCATAGTTTTCAAAAAAATAGGTTGGAAAAACTTCCCTTTGAAAAATAATTTTGTCCAAACATTTTCGTCATGTAAATTTTGTCGTGTACGAGAAAACCATTACTTGAGCTCGTAAAGTATCATTGCCAAGAATTAAAGTGTTTTACCTTTACAACCGAGCTAAGATAAATTTAGTTACAAAGTCTTTGATTAATTTGGCGTGAGTGCTCGATTTGTTACCTAATTGAGATGATGCATAGCTTGTCTCCATGAGTGCTCGATCAATCTTCATTTGAGTTCCCTTGATTTACACCTTCTCGTTCAATGGTTTGACTCAATTTGCCAGCATGTAATCAATTGTAAAGATTAAATTAGAGATAAACATAAATTGTTTGTTGTAATCAAAACATACGATTTGACCATAGGTCAACCATTTCCCCCTTTTTGATTATGACAAGCAATAAATGATTTGTAATAGAAAGAACACCTTATATAATTTTCACAATCTAAACATTTGCAATTTTGTTCCCCATATGTTTTATAGATCAAGAATTTCCTCTTTCTCAATCACATTAATCATGCAAATCATCGTTAAAATCATGTTGAATATAATTCAAACCATCATTATGCAAATCATCTCATATCTATGTTTTCCCCTTTTTGGCTTACAAAAAGAATAAAGCATAAAGAAGAATAAGCAAAACATAACGGAATGAAATCTTAAAATCATGGAGAATATAATTTAAACTGAAATATTCAACAACATGAATTAAAAGTAGAAAAATATCTAAAGTAAAAACAAAGAAGGATAAATGCATGATAAAACGAGAATGATCAAGAACTAAGACTTCGAAGGATGAGGAAACTGGGCATAAAAGTGAGCATAGAAGGTGTTCTGCTGAACTTGTATGGTTTCTTGTTGAGTAAGCACTCGTTGAAGCATTCCGTCGAGACCATCAACCGTGGATGCAAGAGAACCAATGTGACCATTCAACATGTTGTAGTAATCCTCGGTGAAGCCACAAGACGAAGAATGAGTACTTGGAGTATGTTGGGAAGCGGGTGGTATGTCAATATCTTCTTCTTCTTCTTCT
>CADEPD010032375.1:0-16210 GCA_902829195.1 Fraxinus dipetala | reverse complement strand
ATTGCAATCCCACAAGTGTACCCCTACTTACCAGTTTCTTTTTCCATCATAAGTATCAATCAATCTGTCCAGCTCTTTAAATTTCACGCTTTTGCTTCAATCATCTCTCCCTCTTCTTGTCCATATTTCACTGACCTCATCCAATGTCCTCTGGACATCTAACAGTAAAATCCTAGTCCTACCCTCCTCTTGACAAGAAGACACACCTAGGAACTTCTAAACTTTTTCATTTTCTCCCAATAAAAATCAAGACTACTTCCCCTACCTAACCCATGTAACTCATGTCAATATACTCAACAAAATAGATAAATTATACAGAAAACAGAGCACTAATCAGCAAAGATGTTACAGTGGAATGAACGATTATAAAGCATTCAGTAGGTTAAAGAACACAAATTCCACATCAGCATCATTTTCCACACTTGTTCTTTCTTTTGGTTCATTTCCTCCCAAATCACCTATAAAATGCATATAGATCCAACCAACTCGTTCCAGTCTTTCAAAAAGTCCTCTTCGAGTACTAGATGACTCATTATGTTTATAATACATTGCTCACCCATATGGAGAATACATCAAGCCTTGCTGGTAACCATAGGAGGGTGGTTGCTGATGGCCAAAACTTCCAATATAAGGACCCCTGGCAGCTGGTAGCCCTCCAAGGTAAGGTGCTGGAGATCTAAGACGTCCTATAAGCAATAAAAAGCATAGAATCAAACTTACTTTATAGTTTATTGAAACCTAACTGAAAAGATCAATATCTGGGATTACAGACATGCTGTCATGCTTTCAAAATTCTAAAAGACGATTACTTAAGGTTACAGATAGATATGGGTGGGACGATTACTCTCCATAATGGTCTAGTAACCTCCTTGGGGTTGGAAACATTTTCCTTCCCTTCCGGTCCGTGAAGCTAACCAAAATGCATTGAGATGGAAGCAAAACTTGGATTATGACGATCAAAATGTGGATTGTCTTCCATAGATTTTTTGGCTATTTTTCATGTGCAAGTTCTCTCTGTCAACAATTATACAATTTAAATAAATGGAGTATACACCCCACCTAGTAGATATATGAAATGCCTCAATTCAGACTTTTGTTTTTAAAGCATTATTTTGCATGAAATAACCCCACTAAAATTCGTAAAATTGAAGGAATGGGGCCATTCTTTGGATACAATAGATGGCAAACATTTTCCTGATGAGGTCAAATCACATATGATTAATAATTATTTTCTTAATCATTCTTCGATATATTTGGTCTAAATTTGTCAACATCATCGAAAATTGATTGTATACACGTGTATTCACAAGTGTGATTAATGTTTGAAAGCAGAACTGAAAGCTGAGATTTATTTTCCGCCAACACCACCAATGTGAACTCAGCTGATATTCAGCTGTCCAACATAAGTGGTCTTTTAGAAACTTCGGTATAAGACTCTTCTTATGCATGCCTATGAGAACAACATAATGAAATCAAAACTCTTTAAGGTTTCAATCATCAAAATTGCGAAATTTCACTAAAGATGGCATTCCTTCAAGAACAATTGACCATGAACAAGTGTGATAACTATAGTCCAATAAGGTAGAATACCAAAGGGCAGGACGGGACGAGGACGTCCAAGTGAAGCCAAATTACAATTCGCTCTTCTCCCATCAATAATTGGACTTGGATCAGCACATGCCCTCCTAGCAGACTCTGGATGCCGGAAAGTCACCTAAACCCTCCATACAAATACCAATTTAAAGCAAGTCATTCCATCACCCACATTTGAATTCATATGTAATTGACGACAGGAAATGCATTTCAAAAGTAAGAAAAACAAACATTTCCCAGAATTTTAAATTGCAAATTTTGAGTACCAAGGCGACATAATTGGTAATCAGAATACAAAATAGTGAAATACTAGAATTTGAAAAGTAACAATGAAACACTCACAAAACCGTATCCTTTGGATCGGCCGGTGTTCTTATCCGTGATGACAACTGCCTCGAGAATTTCACCAAACTGCTCAAAATATCGCCTCAAGGTCTCACTCTGAGTCTCCCAGGCCAGCCCTCCAACGAAGACTTTAGTGAAAGTAGTGTCCCCAAATGGAGAATTCATATACTGAAACCCACCTGGACCCGAACCAGAGCTTGGGCCATGAATCACCGGTGAAGGCTGATTAGCCATATAATCAGCCAAAGTACTTCAACTTTTCAGTCAAAAAGGACAAGGGAACTAAAGTTTCAAGAAAAGAAGAAGATTCTGGAAGAAAGGAGTTTAAATAATTGCGAAAGTAGTAGCGATCCTAAATGATACTAAAATTGATCAAATGAAGACAAATTAACGATTTTTAACAGAAAACCCCCAAGAAAGGCTGAAAGAGACTGAAAAGCCATTTGATTTTGGATAAATGTTTATACATGGGAAATGGGATAAACAGAGAATACGGATTTCGAATTTGAATTAAAAAAGCAAGAAAAAGAATGAGAGATCAAAGAGCACAAAGATCAAGAAAACAGAAGCATAAATTAAGGAAAAACAAAACCCTAGAATTAAGGTGGAATAGAAAAGTAGAAGTAAAAAAGATGAAGTGGGGTTGGGAGAAGAATAAGCACATATATATATACATACAGATTACGAGGTGGTGGTAGGGAAAAGGTAAATCATGGAACTTTAACAGTTTCACTTTGAAATAACGAAAGGATTAACAAATAACAATTTGTATTTACATGTTTATGAAAAGAGATTAAAAAGGGGGCAAATCAAGTGATTAGTGTGGTGAAGAGTGCAGGAAACTTGGAGGGATTAGGGTTTGAATTTTGAGAAGGGAGAGGGTGGTGATGATGGAGAGAGATAAAATGAAACAGAGTCATGATTTTTCACACAGGAGAAGAGGGGACAGGGACAAGGAAAGGGAAACGGGGGCTAAATATGAATATGAAAATGGTTTCTAGTTTTGGCCTTCGTCCATGACGTGGCATTTGTTGCCCCCTTCAATGGTGTGTCAATGTATTTCGATCTCTTCCCGATCTTTCTATAATATTCACAAATTCGTATTATAATTTTAAAATTTAAAACTATACTTGTTAAAATTAAGATTTTACTATTCGCACATCAAAATTATACATAAAAAATTATATAATATGATATAGAAAAAAAAAATTAATGAAAAAATTGATTATGTTTTAAACTGACAATTAGTAAAGTGTTATGTGACATTATGTAACTTTAATGTACATGTACATTCATGTGGTTTTAAGTTTTTAAGAGCATTCTCTATTTTTTAATAGCATGTTTTACAATTTAAAAAGCATTTATAAATTTAAAGTGTATATTTTTTTAAATATCCAATAGACTTTTGTATTGAACACTTAATTTTACTACCTCAAATTGTTTTTCCTTATCTTTTAGAGAGTCAAACTTACTCTCTAAATTAAAATATTAATTTAAATGAACTTCTAGGAGCATAATTTTAAAGATTAACTTTTTAAAATAAAAAGTATCTTATCTTTAAATAGTCTCTTCATGATACTTTAACATTTAAAAGTGAGGTTTTGAATCGTAAATTCATATAAATTTGTAAATCTAAATTCCTATGTAACATTAAGCCCCTATTTAGTTTGGATAAAAATTACTTTTTAATAATTTTAATAAAAGTTGGTAAAATATGTTGTTGAAAAGTGATAAAAATTGTAAATCTTATAAAATGTGTGGTTGAAAATGAATTTGGGGAAATATAAATTTTAACAAATGAGGTTCAAAATATGTGGTAATATTCACGAAAATATATTTTGAATTAAAATAAACATAAGATTACGATTCGTTAACAAGTAATAAAGTGAATTTTGAGTCCAAGTATCATCTCACAGAATTGATTAGTTCAATTTTAATTATCATGACCTTAACCGAAACAAGAATAATATGATATTTTTGTTTGTGAGAAAATCAAGAATAAATTAATCCAATTATGCAATTATAAGTAAATTAGCTAAACTAAATATAAATTATACTAAATTCAAATTGATGTGTTTTATAGATGACAGGCGCACTAGGATCCCGTGTTCTCATGTAATAATCATTTTTAACATTAGTTCTACACTTTGATGTGTTTTATAGATGACATGCTTAATAACTCGAGTCATAAATGTTACGAAAAAAGTGTAAGATGTATCACATTTTCTTTTGATATAAGATTCAAAATTTAACATTGGTAAGTGATCGCTCTAAATTCCTCAACCCAAATTCCTTCAACTAAAGATCTGATCCAAAAACTCCAAACCATTAAATTTCTTTGAACACAAGCACTAACCTTCCCACCCCAAACCCTTTTTTAGAAATTTGGTTTCTATATAATGGATTTAGGGATTTTATTCAAACTTAGGTCAACACATCAACAATTAAATCCCCATAATCAAGTCATG
Organism: Fraxinus dipetala; assembly: GCA_902829195.1. Lineage (NCBI taxonomy): Eukaryota > Viridiplantae > Streptophyta > Magnoliopsida > Lamiales > Oleaceae > Fraxinus > Fraxinus dipetala. The sequence goes on along the minus strand of CADEPD010032375.1, from coordinate 11,804 downwards.
CTCCAACATTAGAGATATGTTAATGATGACTATGTGCTCAAGTAAACATGTTTAACATGGATAAACACTCAATTGAAATCATAAGATACGACGTTGTCAAGTTCTAGCTAATACTATACTCAATTCAAACAAATATCATCATAGGCAGTAAGTCGTTCAACGCTATATTAGACTATTTTTGTTTTTTTTTTGTTTTTTCATTTTTTTAGATTAAATTAGTTATATAAACTCGATAAGCAGTTGAAAAACAAGTAACAAAGATCATAATTCTCCAAATATTTACCTTCCAAACAAAAAGATTACATTGTCCTCAATGTAAAAACAAACATAAATAAAATAAAAGAATAAATTATCAGAAACTCCACGGGAGTAGATGCGGATATATAGAAGAATCAGGTTGGTCCGATTGGTAGATGTCATGATAATCACTATTTTTCTTTGTTGCTAAGTTTCAACTTTCTGTTTCAAGAATTCCAAATAAATATTAATGATATCAAATAAGGTTTAAATATTTGTAATGTATTCACACTAAGAAGAATTATAATCTTCTAACGTTAAGAAGATTGAAATCTAGGTGCAATCTTAAAAATGCATATCACTTCAATGTAAGCTTAACGTAATGCTATGATGTTAACAATGAGCCTAAATAAAATGAATTCAATTAGTAAACATGCCTAAATTACTAATGCAAATCTTAAAGTACTGCCTAAAATGTGTTAAAAATCATTTAAATGCATGCATTTCTAAATTAATGTCATTCCTAAAACTACTTGTAATGCAATAATTAATCAAAATTAGGAAAAAAGGATAGAAAAATGGGTTACCTCCCATTAAACGCTCAATTTATAGTCTCAAACTTGACTTTTGCACAAATGTATTATGACACTTTGAATATGGCTTTGGATGTCCTCTTAACTTGCTCAATTTGACTTTGTTCCATATTACAAATTTCCTCCTAATTTTAACATTTTCCTATTTCAAATAGTATGATTTCTCATCACCACCCGTTTCGAGCTCAACAATATGCACATTAATACATCAATTTCTTCATATGGTTTAATCACAAATTCAATTTTTGAGCAAACGAAAAAGTCGAGGGATTGCATGCTAATTTGCTCTTTTTTGAATGCGACTGATTATTTTTCGTCCGTTATGATTAATTTTTCGATCTTCTCATACTCCTCTTCTTTAATTGAAACTTTCTTGACTTCAACATTTGTATCTAAAACTTTTGGCTAAGAAATAATGGCGTTTTCATGTAAAGTTTCTTTCTTTTGTTGTATTTGTTGGAAGTTCGGTGTATCTGATTCATTTGATGTTCATTAATAAGTGTTGGAAGAAATAATCCCATAGACAAATCACCCACGTCAAATTTTGGCGAAAGAAATAATGCAACAGACAAGTTACCCAGAACAATTTCATCAAGCTCACATTCCGCTTTTATATCTCGTAGTCGATGTCCCATAGTGAAATCTCCCACAAGTGTATATCTCTCATCAATTTCTGGAGATATCAGTTGTTGTTATCTTATGATGAAGTTACATATGAACATTTTGTTGAAATTAACCATAATAATCTGTTATCCTACCATTTTTGGTATTTTTATATCCTGAAAAATAGGGGAAAAAATAAAATGGAAAATAAAAATGAAAATACAAGAATACATGTAGAAGTTCGAATTGGTGTCAAAATAAATGAAATTAAACTCAAATACAATCCCCGACAACAACGCCAAAAAATTGTTTAAGAAAATATATTTCGAATTAAAACATACCAAGTGCACAGTTTATTAACAAGTAATAAAGTGAATTTTGAGTTCAAGTATCATCCCACAGAGATTGATCATTTCAATTTTAATTATCATGACTTTAATCGAAACAAGAATAATATGACGTGTTTGTTACAAAATTATGAATAAATTAATCTACTTACGTAATTATGAGTAAATTAACTAAACTAAATACAAATTATACTAAATGCAAATCGACGTGTTTAATAAATGACAAATACACTAGGATCCTGAATTTTCATGCAATAATCATTTTTAAATAGTTCTACACTTTGACAACACGATTGAATTTTAAAAAATCAATGTTCATATTTTATTTAATAACCCGAGTAATGTTAAACCTACTTTTATACATGATCGGACTATATTTTTAAAATGAATGCGAACATATAAGAGTGCATGAATTTTTATGAACACTTAAAGATTCACATAGAGCATAATGGTATATTTATATATCATATCGGACCCTATAACAATTCATATGTATCGAATCAATTTCCCTTTTTTCGAATGCCTAAAATAGGCCGCCACATTCACACAATTATCGTGCACAATAATTGTAGAGAAAAGAAAATTATATAAATGATTCAATATCCAAAAATATGTTTTCAATGTTAAGTATGCAAAACTAAAAATTAAAAATTCATATTACATAGTTTACCGTTCTCCTAGCACAAAGAAATCTAGGCTAACATGTTGTGAACAAGAAAGTAAAAGATATAAAGGTTGTTCATCACCCGAAAATTCTTAAATTCTATTTTGAACTTCTTGTAATTGATCTTGATTTGTTCTTTGCCTTATTTTGTAGTTAATTCTCCACATCTAATTATGTTTTAAGAGTTGGTATTTATAATTCTTCTAAAGAGTCCAAAAAGATCTCCAAAATATCGTGCACATCATAGTCCAAATGAAAGTTTTTTTTGTTGGAATTGAATTCTGAAATAAATATAATTTTTTTTTTTTTTCAAACTTGGCATGGGGTGGCTACTCGACCGATATAACTTGGTGGCTACCAAGTTATAAAAATTTCAAGAATTTTCCTTTTAGTTATTTTCTTCATTCTTTCTTTCATTTTGATCCTCCACATTAAATTATTTCAATTTTAGTACTTCAACTTTTACTCAAATGTATATTAGTCTTCCAAACTTTCATCCATTGGCTAATTGATCCTTTTTTTTTTTTTCCAATTGCTTAGAAACGAGTCCAAAATTGAAATAAGATAAAATTAACCATAGTCAAGTAAAATTCAATACTAAAACTACATAAAAACTTAGTAATATGGCCCGAATAAGTGCACAAAAAATGCACTTATCAAGTAAAATTGCAAATTAGTTTCACATGGTTTAAAATTAAAAGGTGAAAACACCATATGCAAAATTTTATTCTTGATTTATGTCTCATGAGGATCGTGTATGATTTTAATGTCGTAAAAATGAATAATGTTATTTGGACATCATGATTAACATAATGATGTACAGAATGATGATGTGGATTATGTTAACTGTTGTAACTGGGTTTTTTTTTTTAAATATATGTTTTCTCTATTCCATGATATCATTTTGTACGTCAATATATAAATCATGATGTATAAATATTATTACTCCGTAAAAATTCAGATTCATATATTTAAAGAGTTTGGGGAACCCAAAACCTCACTTCAAAGAAATGTTGAGGAGTCCAACCCTAATTATTTCTAGTATTATTTTGCTTCTGGTAGAGACTAGTATGTAGAGTTATCGATCATCCTATTTATTCTTTTCTATCAAACATTACCATACATGATTAATGCCTTATAATTTATTTTGGCATAGTGAAAAAAACAAAAAATCAGGGACTGAATTGTAGAAATCAGAAAGTCCGGGGACCAATAAGCATAATTATAATGCCTTTGTGACTGATTCGTACATTCCAAAATGTTCGGAGACAAATGTGGATCAAGTTGAAACCAGAGCCAAGCCCAATCATCACCGTCAGGAGACGCCGAGCGTGACGCCCTGGAAGCTAAAAACAAAAAAACTTTTTAAGCTAAGGAATTGATTAATTTATACAAGTACGCTAAATGCATTAATATGAATGGTTAAAGGTGGTTAGGTTGTCAACATAATCGGACGAGAAAGGGACCTTGGCAGTGGATGAAATGCGTTCGTACAGGAATAAACGTTATCTACGGTGAAAGGGTATTTTCACTTTTTTTTTTTGTCTGCATTTTAAAGGTATTTGTAGACTCCAATTCAACTTCTGCAACCTTTCAGGGGACAAATCTAATCTAATCAACAATGTAGAAAAACTTCTCTATGCAAATAATAAGAAGAAAAATTACTTAAAAGTAACTTTATTCGACTCTAATCAAACATGTTTGTTACTCGTCCAAAAGCCAAAATGGTCGATTCAGCAGCTTGTATTAATTAGTTGAGCATTTTCAATCCAGATACACGTGTGATTGAGCCATATTATTATGCTGTAATTGATGTGTAACAAGTCCAGCCACATTTTATATGTAAAAGTACTTAAATATAAATCAGCTCCCACCAAACCATATATCACTCACTTCATTATTCATATCTTTGCTAATAAAAACACCCCCAACTAACACACTTTCCTTATAAAAAGATGCTATTGGGGTCACATAATCAAAGATGCTATTTCATAAAAAGATCTATATGGCTTTTTTTCCGAGACGACGATCGATCGTATGAGCAGAGTAACAGCTCATATAACAGAAAACAAACTTATTTAAAATTACGACATTCGCTGTATTTTACGGCAACACGTTAAAAAGAGAGAAACATTGCCAGCAACAACAAAGAATTGTTGCAAACACGAGAGCGTGTATGATAATACTTATTCAAGACAAAGTACATTTCTTGAAATTTGATGGCTTCAATCCAGTACCCCAGCCTGTTTGTAGCTCTCAACAGAATCAACAAGAGTTTCTTCGAGGGGCTTATATTTCAAACCCAGCCTTTGCAATTTTTCTGAACTGAGATTTCTCATTTCTGCTCCCTCTGTAAAACTGCAACAATAAGGAAATGCGTAAAATTCACAACCCGGGGCAAGCAATTCTAGTGCGATGGATTTAGAAAGCAATTTACGGGCTAGAAATGCCGAACAATGTTCTGGCACTAGTAAAAGTGTATTTAAAGGATGAAAATAAATACTCACTGCTTGGGATATTTATAATTGGGATAAATTTTCCTCAATTTTTCCACGATATCCTTAGTTTTGACCATGTGAGCAGAACAAATGTATCTACCTTCAGCTTCAGGTTTCTCATATACCAATTTTAGTGCTTCAGCTACATCTCGTACATCAACTATCAGCCGGGTTTTGTTTTCCATTTCCTCATACCCTTCAATGTGAACAATAAGAAAAATAGCAATATATACAAAAGAAGGCCAAAACAGATAAACAGTACAACTACCAGAAGTTCAGATGATCCAGGTTTAGATGCTAAATGGAACAAAATTCAATACCAAATTGGGACTACAATTACCTTTTCATATTTTCCTAATAGTTCACCTTAAAGATGTAGATAGAATGACGAACACAATAATAAAAAGGAAGGAGGATTATATGCCCCTGTTTGGCAGGGGATTAAAATCTAAATTCTAGTTTGAGTTAAAGTCAACAATTAATTTTAACCACATATTTCATTGGACCCACAACTTTTTAATCACACATTTCATTAACTTTTATCAACATCTACTAAAAAATTGATGTTAATACCCACAGGGGCTATATTAGTTTCAGCATGGTTGCTTTAATCTAGAGAGCACCAGATATATAAACTGTAACAATGTATTGAGAGTTTCGAACACTCCCATTGTCCAAAAGTAGAAAGAAAAAAGGAAAAGAAAGAGAAATGAAATTAGAGTAAGGATCCTAACAATCTTCCACATGAAAGGCTACATTTTTTCCGAGCAAGCAGCTCAAACTTACTGGAACATAAATATTATGGAAGTGTAAGACATTAGACAGACCAGTTGTTTCAATGCGTATGTACAAAGAGATGGTGGTAGAAATGATTAGTGAACTTATATAACTAACACAAAGAAGCGGGATCATCTCATGCTAATAAGCTCATAGAAAACCTAAATACCATGATGACTTGCAAGGCGCTCCAGTTGACCACTGGACTAAGCTTAATTGTATCCACTGAGGCATGTTAAAAGGGGAGCTAATGAAGCCACAAAACCTATTGCATTTAATTACTCTCGCAAGTAAGACGTCTGATTTCACTTCTAACATGATTTCAAGTGTACAATTAATGGAATATAGTGAACTTGAGGATGTAAACAGCTAACTAAGGATCTCTATTCATATAGATTTACATTTACTCATAAGTTCTATTTATCCTACATATTTCTGAATCTTATTTATGTTTACAGCCTCGATAAGTCTCAGTTGTAATGGTGGGGTTTGGATACGGATGGAAATAGAAATAATTGTTAAGTTATTTTAGCTCATGAAACTCTGTTCCTATAAGAATAGAAACATTGAGTTATGTTGTCATCCGAAAAATTGTAGTCCCCCCTCCGATGACATGGGGTTTCTTGAAAGTTAGAGTCAATCTGAAGTTCAATCAACAGCTTGTTCATGCTTGGAATCTGCAGGTTGGGAATAGGCACGGACATTATGCAGAACTCTACTGAATGTTAATTTTATTAGCCAATGTTTCAAGTGGTTCAGCTATAGCTTAAAAGTCACATAGATATCAGCTTAGGACACTCAAATATTGTAGTAGAATTAACTCCAGAGACTAAGAATCATTAAACTTAAATTAGAGCAAGGAAATGATAACAAACAGTGATGAATGTATTAAAAGATTACCATAATAACTTGTGACACTGAATATATTCAGTAAGGAGTAATGATATGGGTAGGTACCTTTCAAAAGTTTAATAAGAACTAGACTACTAGAATTTGCTGTGTTCTGCAGCATTGGCCCTAACACAGTGGTTGGACAAACAGTTATGACATCAAGTCCACTTCTCTTTGCATATTCCCAAGCTTCACTCTCCGCTAATGTTTTGGAAAGACAATACCAGTTCTGTGTATACATAGAATCGAGTTAAGTTAATTGGGGGAAAGAATCTGATAAAACCTTCCGCCAGTAATTTTTGAGAGGTGAGATCGATAAAATAACATCATCTCACATGTAATTGTTTAAACCAATTTTTATCAAAGATGAATTTATCAGGCATTTACATTAGATAATCTGCAGTATTCTCCATCTGACCAACAAGTCTCATCTATTACTTGACCCTTGGGCTTGTTAGGGTTCATCAAAACGGCAGCAATTGATGATACATATACAACACGCCCGACATTTGCTTCAGAGCATGCCTTGAGTACATTAAGTGTACCTTTTACAGCAGGCTCAACCAGTTCTACCTGCAGTTAAATTCATACTGAGATATAGAAGAATAACTAAACAGTTATAGCAGCATTTCTGAAAACAAATTAGCAGCTCAAAATATAGTGATGTAGACAAAAAATTTCCAAGATAATCCAATTTATTGCACTGCAACAGAATGCACCTCAAAGGGCACAAATTCCCTGCCATGGAACAATCGACACTTGAAAACATCATATTTGATCTTGCCATAAGAATGCAACTGTTTCAGTCAATAATCTTGATCACTATTATATTTTAGCCCTTGTTTGGTCTCCATTTCTTAAAATTCATTTTTCCCCAAATTCATTTTCAACCGCTCATTTTATGGGACTCACAAATTTTATCAACTTTTCAACAGCACATTTCACCAACTTTAATCAAAGTCTACTAAAAATCTAATTTTTATCCAAACCAAATAGGAGCTTAATTTCAGACTATTCTTAGAAACATATTTTTAACATGTTACAGTCTCCTAAGCTGTTCGATGTATACGAAAAATTAAGTTCAAATGGCTGAATCATTTAACTATCATTGATAAAGAAAACGAGACCAAGGGACTGATGTATGATTTAACCTGAAGTAATTGTGCCACTTTTTTGCTGATATTAGTTACGTGTACAAAAAAGCTAGAAGCCTAAAAGAATTTTTTCCTGAGGTTTCACCAAAAAACTTTGTAAGTAATAGCTCATATGTTGGTTTAATAATTACAATCTGGAATTTCAAAAGAGTTCCACATATTCACAATTCCAATTAAATAACAATGACATATTCATGCCTCGGGATTTGGTACAGAGCCTGGTGGAACTGGACTTGCAACATGGAATACTCCATTGCATCCTTTAATGGCCGCATAAATTGAGTCATAATCCAGCAGGTCTGCCTTGAAGAGTTTCAGTTTTCCAGCCACATTGTCGAGGTTCCTCAAATGAACATTTTTGTCATCAGCTGCAATACATATACACTTGACATTTATATATCTTTCTAATCAAACAACAAAACTTTCCTAGCAACACCTTCCAACACTATCCGATTTTGAAAATAAGAGCTTGTAGAAGCACTTCCATTTCAAGGGTATAAATCATTTTCTCTTGCAAAAAAAAAAAAAAAAAATTGATCTCATTTTCAACATAGAATTGCCCATCTGCCCTATTCCAAAGGAGCTGACGCAAAACCCCAGTAGTATTCCGTGGTAATAAAATGATTTCACAGCATAAATGATAAATAAGCAGAGTAAATTAGAGCAGAATTCTACATATCAGATGAAGAAAGAAGAGAAATGTTCAGCAGCAATACGTATAAAGCCTAGAGGATTTCATAAGAGTTATAAGAAAGAATTCATTAACATCTAACCAGGATTTCTGACGGTGCCATTAACAATATAGCCCTTGGAGAGGAGAAGCTTCACAAGCCATGAAGCAACAAACCCGCCTGCCCCTGTCACACAGACTATGTTATTCGTCGCCATTGAAACACAAATGGAACACACAAACAATGTGATTATTTATTGTGGATGAAAAATATAAACGTTGCAACAGTAATGAACAGTAATCCAACTGCTGACCGCCGTTTTTTAAAGTTTGAAATGTCAAAATTGTACCATTTATGAAAAATTGAATGCAAGAAGTTAGGGGTATTATGATCTTTTCATCAAAAAATTTAATTGGCTGCAGATGACAGTCAAACATGGCCCCCAAAGTGGGGCCCACTCACCGTATAACAGTCGAATTATTAATTTAGGGGTATTATGGTCTTTTCATCAAAAAATTTAATTGGCTGCAGATGACAGTCAAACATGACCCCCAAAGTGGGGCCCACTCACCGTATAACAGTCGAATTATTAATTTATATTTTCGAAGAATAATGTACAAACAGGAGCTATAATGAATTATTAATTATTTTCGAAGAATGGGGCTAGAACCTTCCTTCCCAATCCCAATTGATTCATTTTTTAAAAAAAAACTTTTAATGTATGTTTGATAAAGTATATAAGTGCTTATAAGCTATTGAATAGTAATTGCGAATCCTCAAAATGTGTGAATAAGAATTATTTCCTTGTTTGATTCAGTCAGAAACAAGATGTTTGGTAGATTTTGAAAATTTTGATGAAATTTGAGGTTGAAAAGTTGTGAATCTCATAAAATGTGGAATTAAAAATGAAATTTTAGAAAAATAAATCTCAAAACATGAGGCCTAAATAAGGACTATATTTGTCGACTGCTTAACCAAATATGCTTTGTTATAATATTATTCTATTACTAATGGTGTCTATAGTGAAATAAAGAATGACAAAACCTTGCTTCCCTATACCGATTGATTACATTCAAGAAAAATCCTAATGACTTATTGTAACATATTTTATCAACTTCTACCAAAATTTACTAAAAATTTAATTTTAATTCTCACCAAATAGGGACTAAATGTGTATGAATAGAAAGTGTGAATCCTCAAAATGTTTGAAACAAATTATATTTAATCACCTAAAAAGGTTAATCTTAGCCAAACATGCTATAAATTATCCCAATACATTTTTTCTTGGGAAAATTGTAGCAGCGGTCCATAATCTTTCAATTTTCAGTAGACTTTATTCTAACCTTCAATTTGTATCAATAAATGTCCCAAATCTTTGAGAAATTAGTAGTTAAAATGTATAGAATCCATCAATTTGTCCGTTAGTTGACTAAAAAAGTCAAAATTGATCAAATTTTGGTCAAATTAAAAAAAGAAAAAAAATAATAACTTTGTGTTTTCCTAACATTAAATGAGTTAAAAATTAAATTAAAAAATCAAAATAAAAATAAAAATAAAACATCATCATCTTCCACCCCGATAAGTGTTAAATTTACAATTATTTAGGCCACCAAAAGTGTCTTTTATTGGTATTGTTATGAATTTGGTACTTAATTATTTGTGTTTTTGGGATTATGTAGAAGAAAACTCAGATTAGAGCAATTATTGATGAAAAAGGACGAAAGTGAACGAAATCTACAATTCTGGGATCAAATTCCACTCTTTGAAAATTCAAGGGTCTGATTTGCACGAATTAGAAGATATGAAGCATCGATGCAATTATAATCACAGTGGATAGCAAAAAGAAATATGATTGAAGTCAAATATAGCCTTCGAATTGAAAATGGAAAATGAATCAACTTCAAAAGATAAATATGGGTGGATTGGGAATCTAATTGGGCTGAAAATAAGGAAAGAAAAAAGAAGGGCAAGAAAAAAAGAAAAGAATAAGAGAAAACACAAGCGGCGAGAGGAGAGAAGATGGATACATGGCACGAAAGAAAATAAGAAGAAAAGTTCAATATTAGAGTGCAAGTATTTCGTCAGTTGTGTAAGAATTTGAGGAGAATTAATTAGACGTCGTCGTTACAGTTAGGAGATTTATACTACGCAAGGAAGGAGACAAAGCATATTGTTGAAATTCGTGTGGTGAAAATTAACAATAGTTCGGAGGATTTTTATGCTGTTGAGTGTAACTGAACCCGGTAATGTTTTCTAATTTTTATTTGTTTGATTTCAACATTATGAGTGGCTAAATACTTTTTATGTAAGGATGGACGATGTAGTTTAAGGTCTTTAATATTTGTTTAATTCCAAGATTTTCGTGCCACTTTAATATGTGTTAATTAATTATTGTGTATTTAATACTTCAATTGTCTGCGTAACAATTAATTGATTTAGAGATAATACTAAGATGAGAGGTGATGTATAATTTTCACTCGTGCAATAAATATTTTAGGCATTATAAGAGATTGAGATAATTATAGGCTATACAACCCATATTGAATTCCTATATGTTAATGCGCTCATATGTGTGTGAATTTATATAGAGATATAGTAAGTTCAGGCATATAAATATGATTAGTGTTACTCAAGGGAGATCACTAGCTACATTAGGTTAAGTCGATCGTTGGCACGAATGAAAAATGGTTGCATGAATTGGAATTAGATGTATGTTAAATAACCTAAGTGAAATCGAAAATCCAAACTATCTAATCGCATAATCTTTTCTATCATGTTAATTTGATTTTGTTATTTAATTTATTAGAACTTTGGTTAGAAAACACAATTTGATTTAATAATTAGTTACCATTTTAATTTAATTTGAAATTAGATTAGTTTAAAAATTTATAGTAGATAGTAGTCTATTTAGGACGATATTTGAACTTGATAAATTCACTTTATTACTTGTTACGATCCGTACACTTGCAGAATCACACAAATAAGTTATTGGTGCCATCGCCGGAGACTATTTTATTTGGTTTAATTTTTTTTAAAATTAATTCTAGTTTTGATTTAAAATTTTGTAAGTGTCCTTGCATGCGAAATTTGAGAGTCAGTGATCTCGTACCCTTTAATCCAGAAATCGAACGCACTTTCAATCAGAGAATTAAGGAATAACGAGAGAACCTCATGGCAGAAAAGAACATAGAAGTGCAACCGGCACAAGTTGAACAACCAATCGAAATTGATGAAGATGATTTGCCACTCGGACAATTCATCACACCACTTGTTGCACCAAATCAATCAAGTATCGTCTACCCTCCATTTGGGCAACCAAACTTTCAATTGACGACATATATTATTTTATTGTTCCAAAATGGAGTAATA
>CADEPD010032371.1:0-11576 GCA_902829195.1 Fraxinus dipetala | reverse complement strand
AAAGCTGGAAGCTTCAATAGTTCCTTTCTTATGTATCATGACAGTATACGTCCCTACTGAAGCAGGTGTCAGACATTATTCTTTCCCTTAACCTGGGAAATATCCTAATTTTTCTCTTTTAGAGCTCTTGGTACAAAACTCTTCCTTTCTGAGCACATCTAGTCCTCCACTGGGTTGTGCTATGGGCTAGTGTGCCCCGAAACAAGCTAACCATAGTGAGACCTAATGCTTTAGCAATTGTACAGAAGAAGAGTGGAAAATGAAAGGAGAGGTCCGTGAAAATGGCTTTTGACTTGTGTTTAAAAAGAGTGATGCTATGCTTGCCGGGATGGAAAAATAGGGACTAATAATTAAAATTATAAAAATGTTTCATTCTGTTTTGAATTGAATTGTTCACTGCTGGTTCAATTTTATAAACCTAATTTCGTTGCGTGCTGGTTTATTTATTTATTATTATTTTTTTCCATTTTGGTTTTGAATGTAGTCTACATTATTGCTTGCCCTCGTTTATTATGCATTAGCTAGGGAGATGGAGAGGAGTTTCCATGTGTGAGTTTAATGTTAAGCATGCTGCATCTGATTTAGTGGGCTGCAAATAGTAAATCTTATGGTCTCTCTTTGCTGCCTCAAGCAAGCATTGTATGACCATAAATTAAACAAGCACCCTAAAAGCAGAGCCATCCGCTGTAGGGGCTTTCTTCTAGCAATCCCTTAGTTGATATTTCACAGAATGCAATAGTGTTCTCTTTGTATTCAAAAGAAGTTTATCGGCCAATATAATTTTGGGTGAGGTAAATGTTGGTTGACAGCTTGGGGTCCGCTTTCAAAAATCGGGTTGATGCATGTTCAGATATATAGTGATGATAAATTAATCCATTGTAGGAAGTCTACTAACTGTTTGTTTATGGTTAAAGGTGAGAGTACAAGCTATACGTGGGCTTCCTCTTTTTTGCAAGGATACTCCAGAACATCTGGCTAAAATAGTTGACATCCTTGGTCAGCTCCTTGTAGCGGGTAATTTAGATTTTGATAGCTGCATTTTGATTCGTAATAATTTAAGTTACTTGATTAGATAACAATAACATCCTTTGTGATTTTAGGGGATAACGTGGAGCGTGACGCAGTGCATAAAGCCCTTATATCTTTATTGCGGCAGGATGTTAGAAGTAAGTTCCAGTGGTTGTAGCAAATGTTTTTCATACCACCTATCTTTTTTTCCTTTTTCGCGAGATCATCAGTGAAGGCTTCTGCTTTCCAAACCTCAACGTACTTCACAATTTTTTAAATTTGGTAGGTTTAGAAAATATACTAGGCCAAATTAGGTTTTGCCCCCAAATTTTTGCTAATACGAAATCTGGACCCAACACACATGTTTACATGGTATGGAACATGATTTAAACATATTGCTTAATGTTTTTAACATTTTGCAACATCAAATGTAAGTATTTGCTACTTGAAAAGGAAACATGATCCTTACCTGAATGTTTTTGCACTACTGTGTATAATGGTTTTATGATGTTAAAGCTTATTGGTTTTTGAAATGATGCGATAGTTTGGATGCTAAGATTTGAATAATTAGTGGTGTTTAGAAAATTGGCTTGATTAGTAGATAGATGTCGTGTTATTTAGAAAAATTAGCAAGATTATGTATAGGTTGTTTTGCATCCCATTAAGGACTATGCTGTTAAATAAAAATGTTTCTTGAGTGCTCTAAAAGTTGTGGGATTTTAGAGAACTCATTTTTCATTTGATTGAAAGGAAAATAGTGTGATATGTATCCTCAGTATCATTTTTAAAGAGGAAATTATGCTTTTTTTCAAAAGAAGTAGAAAGACTTGTATGTCTTCTATATGGAAATATCAATAGTAAACATAACACTTGTGTCTATCCAGCTGGTTGCATAATCTAAGTTGAGAACAATGATGTAAGACCATTTGGTCACTCCAGACCCTAAATATATTCAATCTAATAAGTAATAAGGGTAAAAAATACCAAAGATTATTGAATTTTGCCCCAAATTTCACGTTTATCACCAAACTTTAAATTTATATGTTTGTCAGTTACAGCACCTAGTTAGTCTGCCACCCAATATTTTACAGTACTGTCTTGACAGACTTTCAATGTGGTCTAATCCACTTCTTCTTCTTCTTTTGTCAAATGCTACTTGGGCAATTCATGTGCTCACTTCATGAGTTAGTGTCCTAGGTACAAATTTTATTTGTGAAAGTTCTATTGACATATTACAAAATTTATCTATTTTGTAGTTCGTGATATGGGTTTGTATAACGCCCATAATGCACTTCTGTGGGATTCTTATTGTAGAAAACCTGCTATCACTTTATTTTCATTGAACTATCGCAGACCGTTCCTATATAGACTATATACTGCATTTACACATTGGGATTGTGCATATGTCTGTATACTGAAGGTGTTCAGTATGTTTGCTGCAGCTTCCTTGACTGCTTTATTTAAGCACATTGGAAGCACTGATGATCGAACTGCTGATGATGTTAGCACTTGGGAGACGATTCGTGAAAAGGTTCTCTGTTTTGTTAGAGATAAGGTAAAGGGATGCTTAATCTTTATGATACTTTTTAATTGCAAAGAGCTCTTATGGCATGCATGAATTGTGAATGAGGACATTTTGCAGGTGTTTCCTCTTAAGGGAGAGCTACTAAAGCCACAGGACGAAATGGAGAGGCATTTAACTAATTTGATAAAGCAGGTATATTGCGTTTAATATGAAGAATCGTAGTTCTAGTGTTCTTTCTCTTTAATGGCTTGGTTGTTTTGCTTAGTGGACTACTTTTCTTTATGCATACATTTTTGATCTAGAAGCTCAACACTTGGCTGAGTGACAGCTTGTTGACTCCCTCATTTTCCTGTTGCAGAATTTGCAAGATGTGACAGCAGTTGAATTTAAAATGTTTATCGACTTTTTGAAGAGCTTGAACTTATTTGGACAGAAGGCTCCTGTGGAGCGTGTTGAGGAACTTGTTGAGATCATTGAAGGCCAGGCTGATCTTGATGCTCAATTTGACGTATGTTCCTTTTCCAGTATATGACTAGTGGGCATTTATTTGCCTTTTGTTATCTGTTTAGTTACTGCTGCTTTTGTAGACTTATAAGTTCAAGTATTCTTGCTTCATTACTGTTTAATTGCCCTAGCATGTATATTTTCCTAATTTTGCTTTGCAGGGATTGTTCACACTTTTTTCCAACTAAAGTTTTGGTGAAAAATAGTTGCTTTGGAATGTCTTATGTTTGTTTTTTCCCTGGTGTGGTACACTGGTGTGATTTTATGAACCATTTCAAAGGTCAATTCAATTTTATCTGAACGACTGGCCTCCAATCTTGTTATACCATTCCTTAAAGAACAATGGTTCTTTTTGTAATAGCAGCAACTAGTTAGACTTACTCTACAAAATTTGGAGTTGACTTAATTCATCTTTTTTCACCACTATGATGAATCATGCTTGCATCATCAAATATTTACTAAGATTATGCGTTTTGCAATGACTATAGCTCTCTCTCTCTCTCTCTCTCTCTCTCTCTCTCTCGCTCTCTCTCTCTCTCTCACATTTGACTTGTACGACATTGCTGCTCTTGTGGATGGAAGCTGCTTTAGTTCTATGCAAATATGCCTCAGGCATTCAGCCACCTAAATTCCGTTCCACTTGCTGGCTTACGTTCTAATTTCTTATTATATTCATTTTAGTATGTCCACATTTTATCTTAGCATTTCTTAGTACTGCTAAGTCCATCTTGTGGACATTTTCCCTTTTAAGGGCCCACCATTTTTTTCCCCTTTTATGGTCTATTTGTTAGTACTGCAGCATAATGCTCTAATTGTTGATCGATAGAATTTGCCTTTTAACTTAATAGGGATCTTTCATTCACATAAAATCCTTTCTCCATTTTGTCATAAATGGTTCTAGTCTATTCATTGTATTGTTTTCAAGTCCTCATTCATTAGTAGTAATTAAACCTGAATACCGACAAATATCTCTTTTGAACAACATGATCTCTGTAGTGACTACACTATTGTCTTTGTTCCTACTGTTGCTAAAAGCATTTTGGGCCCATTTGATGTAGATATTTTGATAATAGATTTTGGAAAAGTGATATTTTTGAAGAATGTGTGTTAAAAAGTAGGGAAAAATTATGGCCACACGTGCAAAATTATGTTATTGAGAGAATGTCGGTTAAAAATGAGTTTGGATAAAATGAGTTTTAAAGAATATGTATCAAAAAAGGGCATAATTTCATTTTGTCATCAACTCGTACTATATCACCTCTTATTGTAACTCATTTTCAAAACTAGTCCACCAAATTTTCAATTGATGAGATGCAAAATCTCATTTTTTGGAACATTCCGTGTACATGATTCAACATCTTGGAAATCAGACAAATCTCATGCACTTAGTTCACAATCCAAAGATTAAATAGTGAGAGATTTACTCTACAAATCGATAACAAACACAATACTCTTAAACAGACCTGTTTGTCCACTGGTATATTAGCCTTTTGTTTTGCAATTGCTACTGCTCGAGAGAGTCCCCCAATAGCATCAACAAGACCTCTTGAAGCTGCATCACTCCCAGTCCAAACTCTTCCTTGAGCTACTTCTTCCATGCTTTCCACCTGTAACATGATCATCAAATTTCAATTTACCGATAAAATTGTCAATATCCCTAGATGAAATGTATAATTCATCAAAATCATACAGTCATTGATCTAGAAAAGGCTGCCTTGTCTCGGAATTTTTTATATGCATTCTGTGCTGACTTGGCGAAGAGTTCTGCTTCATCTGCTCTGCAAATCATAAAAAAGAGCATATTGTAAGTAATAATCTGTAGAAACAAAATCCTACGCAAAATAACCAATCAAGAAATAACCTGGCCTTGAATCTCGTATATTTTCCAAATGTCTTGATTCCTATTAACACCTAAGCATTGACCCCCCATATGATTTTCTATGTTCCCATACAAGTTATCAGGCATAAATTGAAATGTGTTGAAATAACGAATAAGAGAATTTTAAATGAGTCAAGGTAGAAAGGAAATGAGTCAAGGTAGAAAGGACCATTCAGAACACACTTTCAATTCCTAATGTTTACAATGGATTAATTAGCCACATTACCGTAAGTGAAAACTCGAAAACTCAATTTTTGGATGAGAAACATGGGAGAGAGAATTGTAGAGAGAGAGAGGGAGGAGGAGGAGGAAACTCCAGCTTTCATTTGGTTAAACAATGATACATTTATTGCAAGCTGTCTTAACCAGTTGTCCAGTCTGTATCTCTGCCATTCAGTGTCTTATTTTTGTTGTTTCTGATGTTTTCTAGTTAGGAGCAGTTCTGTAAGAATTGTCAAAATGATTTTCTTAAGGGTTGAGCAGTAACTATATAGCTCCTGTTTGAGCTCCGTTCTATAAAAATTCATTTTGTTCCAAATTCATTTTCAACCACCCCATGTTCTCATAATAAAACAATTTTACTCTTAAACCAAAAAGTTTTTCCTATTTTTTAATCACATACTATTTTCTCAAATAATCAGGCACAAACACACCAACATATTCTACCATAGGTGTAGCAATGGGCCCGGACTAGCTCGTGACCACATTTAAACGAGCCCAGGGCCAAGCTAAGCATGATTTTTAGCTTGATGAGCCGAACTGAGCCCAGGGTGCTGGGCTTCCCCTAAGTGCAGCCTGTGGGCTTTTTAATGTCGTCAGGGTCTAGCCTCTTGGTCAATGAGCCAGCACAAACTTGGCACGTTGGCCAATGGGCTGAGCCCGAGTCGTCCAAACAGCCGTACCCAGCTTGGCTGGCCATGGGTCGAGCTGAGCCATTTGCCACCACTAGTTTTAGCATGTTCAGAATTACTATGGCAGTGAATTTAGTTTGTTCCCAAGTTCAAAGATGTAGTTATATGAGTGTGAATGCTTTTTGGAGCCCATGTGGATTCTTAACAGTGTTTCGTTTTGACTGATAATCAAGTCAATCAAAATTTGACATGTGCTGTCATTCCAACCTTCCAAGTACTTCTGGTATCATATGATTAGAAGCAACTTAATCCAAAAATTAATACATATTTACAAACAACAATAAGCCAAAAAAAGGGCAATTTGGCTCCTCATACTTTAAGAACATGCTTTTGAGTACCTTATCACTTATTCACTATAAAGTACATAATTTTTGCTTGTCAAAACTGAAGTACCTGAATGGCCTCTGTTCAGCAGCAGTCAGCTCCGCATATCTTCCACTTGATATTATCTCCTTATTGAAGCCGATTTTTTCATATAGTTTCTCCAAATTAAACTTTCCTACATAAAAATAACAAACTATCAATTTTTATTATAACCCAGAAAAAAAGTTCGTTATGTCGATCCATTACCTCCAAAAAGGTTCACCCTTGACCCAAGTTTTGTATCAAAAGCATATGTATATGTTCAAGTATTCTCCCTCGCAGATTAAAGAATTAGAGCTACATTTATGGAGCTTATACAAACTTCAGACAGTGTAGACAAAAGAAACATGATAAGAAAGAATAAGAACTGGGGAAGAATCTCAGTAGCATAAAAGAGGCGAGTAGAAATGGAAAAATGGAAGACAAAACAACATAGAAGCAAGAAATCATAGCTACAAACTTCACTGCTAGATGATATAAGAGAACAAAGATGACATGGAACAAAAAAATAAGAAAGAACAAGATATGCTCTCCCCCAAATAATGGTCCAAATTCTCATGCAATTAACTGGAATAATGTTGATGCATTTATTTAAGCATAGTTATTAATCCCACAAATGTTCTTGTAGCAAAATCATGTCAATGTGGAACCGTTAGGTAGTTATTCATTATCTAACAATTATATTTCACCTCTCAGGTATTTTTCACATGGAGACAAGTAAAAGAAAATTTAGAAGCAATCATTTTAAGATGCTAAGTTCGGTAACCAAAGGGACATGCCATAAGTTTCAATGTGCAAAGTGAAATAATGCAGCACCAACTCCATATAATGAAGTACACATTATATTCTACACGAAAGATCAATACAAGATAATATATTCAGTAAAGAACAAGGCAGAAACATTCCGTAAATTTCAGGAGAAATTATTCAATTTTACCATCAACTTGCTAAAATTCAACACTCTTCACATATTAATTTTGAAAATTTATAGGTATTTTAGCAGTCAAAACATCAGCACTAGATAATGAACCGAGATAAAAATTAAGGATCCAGATAAACTTCGCTTTTCTTTATGTGCCTCACTAAACTTTGCCGTTAGGAGCTTCTCTGGTGCAATGTTAGAAAATATGACTCATGCTAAGTCACAATTTACTAGGACAGCAGCATCTTAAGGTATCTACACATGCTGCAAATTTAACAGGTACAATGTTCCTTTAACTTGATTGTTATAATGTTGAATTTCAGATTCAAAATCTTTTAAGTTTCAACTCATACTCTTGTCATGTGTGCACCCATGAACCAGCGATTGTTAAATCACTTTTACTGGTTCAAGGACGTTAGTTGAAATTTTGAATTTCTTCAAAAGAAACAAAATTATTCAAAATTTTAGGCAGCTCTCACTTATATGTGTCCAACTTCCTTCAACTGCAAAAGTTATCTTGTAAGAAATTAATGTATAGTTGCAAGGTCTCACCGGTCACAACTCCAATTGAACCTGTTAACGTGAGATTCTCAGCTACTATAGCCTGAGCAGCCATTGCCATGTAGTATCCTCCACTAGCAGCAACATCAGCCATTGATGCAATCACAGGTTTAGAGGCCGCCAATAGTTTGATTTCCCTCCACATTCTTTAAAACACAATAACAACACTAATCAATGAACAATCAAACATTTTCCTGTCCATAGGAATCCTACTCTTTTGAACCCCTTAATCCAATATTTCTTTTTCTTAACTCATCCTACGATCAATTTAAACATGAAATGCAGATTAAAATCGTGTGAAATGCAAAAACATTTATAAAACCTATTAATTGTGGACTTCAGCTTACAGATGGTCATGCATTTTTTTCTTATTTTTTATGCATATTGACAAAAATACTGCTACTGCATCAAATTGTAACTGTTCGTCCAGATTTCGCCTATTATTTACCAATAAAAATAATTTATAAGAGACATCTTCACCGTCCATGTCATTTCTGTAAGGAATGGACATTCTATTTAGTAGTTTGATTTGATAAAACTACACAAATGATTCTGTTATTACGTTTATATAGGGTAATTTTTGAACAAATAAATATATATTCTTCATTGGGCTCCTAGTGGTTAAAAGGGGTCAATGATACTAAATGGAATATTTGACAAATATACATTCTTGGAAGAGTTAGCAGGACTACTTGTGATATGTGGTCCTTGTTGGGGTGTGGATGAGCATGTGGTGGGGGTGTATGCAGTGTAGTGAGGTTTGTTCATGAAAAGTTATCTAGTTCTAGGCTGACTAAAAGCATGAAAATATTTGACAGTTCCAATTCGACATGCTAGGTTTAGTTGCTCTAATTTAAGAGAGAATGTGATCTGACGTATAGGTTTTTGAGTACTTCGGGCAGGGATGAGAAAATATCCAAATATAAGTTTAAAGGCAAGGGAGAAGGCAGAATCAAGTAATTTTCCAATCATTCTAGACACTTCTGTGAAACAGGCTTCCACTAATTTTAGGTTTGAAAACATGTGGTTAGAAAACCCTAAGTATAGGGCCAAGTTAAAAGGTTGGAGGTGAGTTGAAAAAGGCACATCTCAGCTAGGTTAGACAGCTTAGATCGATTACACTTGAGGGTATAAGTAGAACCCTGAATTTTTAGTTGTGTTGCATATAATTTATTTGTCAATTAATAGGAATGCCATGTCTAGTGAAGTCTTTATGCAAGTCAATTTGTTATGCCTAATAGTTAATTTGCATCCATATGATTTTTCCTTAATAGTTGGGGGATTAAAGTGGAATATAAATAAGTTGTAAATGAAATAGTATACATACTCCTTTCCTTCATGATTTTTCGGCCAATACAGTTTTTGGAAAAGTAAAATAGCTATAAACATGGTTAATGATATCAATTATCACAAATCCAATTAAGGTGATAGTTATTCAATTTGACTAGGATGTTGATATTAATTATCACAAATTCAATTAAGGTTATTCAATTTGACTAGAGTGCTTTGAAAGTTGATGATATAAATAGAATATATTTATCTTAAACTAATTAGGCTTATCACCACACAGTTATTAAACTGAATTAGGATTTAAGTTTGTGGTTTAGTTAGAATTTAAATATTAATCAATTTAGGAAAACCATTCATGTTTCGACATGTCATGCAAGTATTGTATGTATTTGATATTTAATACAATCGAACTAATTAATTAGTCATTGTCTACATAATCTAGGGTAATATCAATTGATTTTGACACAATCCTAGTCCCAATCAAACTACCCTAAGTTTACCTATAAATACCAACGCCATTCTTTGTTTCATTCTTTAAAAGTTCAACAAAAACCCCCATTAAAACGTTTAGAAGGTTTTCAAAGGAGTTTCAATTTTATCCATCGTTTTGGCCAATTCAAGAATTGTTATCTATCAGTTTAAGGTGAGCTACTCGGTGCTATTAGTCATTTTCCACATCTTTTCAAATTCGTTATGTATGAATTGAATTGCTTCAGTGCAAGGCTCCTTTGGGAGAAATCATGATAAATTTTAAAGCGTAACTCTGGGTATCAGTTAGCCTTCACATTATTTTGCGGCGCTTGCTAGAATTATCATTTGTCATGGTGTGATAATTCTCATTTTATATTTGGTAAGAGAATTTATGCATAATTTCATGTTTAATTTGAATGTAAAGTAGCAAGCATCTCATTGAGTATAATTCGTTATACTCATTCCTCTTTATTTACATATTTCAGGTAAAAATTAGCATGCTAGACGGAGGTGGAGGGATGGATGGATGTGCCACACCAACGGATTCTCGTCACGAAGTACCTTATATGTTGAATTTGATTAGTTTTGGATTAACTAAAAGTAAAATTTTAATTTTTAGTTACTCCTAGTTTTAGTGCATATTGAACTAGTTCTATTGATGTTTTCATTAAAGATATGATACCAAAAGTTCCGCATATTTTAGTAAACTAAATATATTATTTTATTAAATGTTGTCAATTTTTAGTGAATATGCCCATTATATTAAAATTAAATTTTTTTTAGCACATTAAGAAATTCATATTTGGTAATGCATTGTTTCTAGAATTCGGGGCGTTACAGCATATTAATTGAAGACCTTAGAAAGTGTTCGATTGCTAGAATAGGAAAGATATAACCTTTAAGCAGTCTACTACTTGGAACTGAAAAATAATAAATAGATGGATTAAAGAGGGAAATACATAAGGCTTTGGGAAGTCAAACAATGTGAATGACCAATTGGAGGAAGAGGAGGGAGGGATTCTTGATAACAGTGAAGATATTTCTAGAGATTTAATACTGTAAAGATGAGAGTAAAAAGGGGAATATAGGGCTCTGAATGGTTTTCTATTTTGATGGATATGAAGGGATGATTAAAAACCACCTTTTGAACGAAAGAAAATCAAGGTGCAGTGTTTGGTAGTGATAGCGATATTTCCAGGTCTGGATGGCTTCTATTTGGGTTTATTTTAAGATTGATGGGATATTATGAAGGGTGACTTGATGGAAGCTTTTGAGTTTTCTTCCAGAATGGTTTGAAATCAGCAATGAAATTCAACCTTATTATGCCTCATCCCAGAAAAATCAGAATCTAGGAGAAAAGGCGATTCTTGCCCCATTAGCCTGTTGAACAATTGAGATTATACGGAACAACAAAGTCATTTCTCCATAGTTTTTGAATAATATTATAGAAATTTGGGTATAAGGTCATGGGAAAAGTTCTAGCAAATAGATGAAAAAGGGCTTGGAAGATACAAGCACTACTAATTGGGGGACTTTGTGAAAGAGAGGCAATTTTTGGATGTAGCATTAGTGGCTAGTTAAAATAAATATTGAACTTCTTACACATCAAAATCAGAAAGAAAAGACAGTGTAGAAAAATACTTGCTAATACAATAAAATGTGTGGTTCTATAGGTTTTCAAGTCCTAAATATGTTTATGCAATAAAAAAGAACACTTACAAATCAGAAGCAAGAGCATCCCCTCCAGGACTATCAATACGAATGACAACAGCCTTATATACTTTTGACTCTGCAAAAGTCTTAACAGTATCAACCAGACTAGAAAAAATGAATGTGATCAAAATTCAAGGGTAAAGAAACAGTTCAGCTATATTTTAGTGTTCTTTCCCCTTTGATTGAAAAGAAATTTAGAAAAAAACAAGAATTTAATTCAAAGCTTGAGGAACAAGACGTCCTCGCTGGCAAAATAGAATATGATAGAATTATTTTTAAGCAAATAATTCATTCTGGTGATGAAGCAGAGTTCATGTTTGTTATTTGAGATGGAAAAGAATTATATTCACTTCAAATCATTGGAAAAAGAATACACATATATATACAAAAGCTAGGAAACTATTTTAGGAAACTATACAAATTAGGAAC
>CADEPD010032350.1:0-12269 GCA_902829195.1 Fraxinus dipetala | reverse complement strand
ATGATTTGACCATAGGTCAACAGTTTGAGTCTAAGAGCCTTGGCACTTGGATTTAACTATCATTCTAGACACATATGATTAGAACTCTGTGAATGATTATAGCGCCATATGATATTTATCTAGGATAGCACATTGAGCCCCTTGTTAGATTGATTTGATCTATGATGCTTGTTTGTATATAACTTTAAAATGAACCCTCAGTTTTTTTTAGATTGAACCTGATAACGTGATGCTTACTGGAGTGTTATTTGAATTCACCCATGATGGTCTGGCTTTTAAAAAGAATGTTATAAACTTGAATACTCTAATACCAGTTTGTTGTGAAAAAAGAGATGATACTAGATTAATCCAATACCAAATTGTTAGAGAAAATAAGAGATTAAGTCATAATATGAAACAAAAGATCACAAGAACAAAACAATTTTACAAAAAAAAAAAGAGATTTTATTATAATATGGAGAAAGAATACAAATATTATGTGTTACAATGTTTCTAACTTCTTACTAAATCATAATGAAGAGCCAACTATATGTAGAAAACAAATAGGGACGTCTCCCATGTTCTTCTTTACGCTAGTGGTGCCTAGCGCTGCGATCCTGTGCTCCGTCTCCGTTTAAATACCCTCCAAAAGGTGTTTTTCTTCATTCCAAAGTTTTCTTCAAGTCCAACACAAATTTCTACTCTCAATGGACTTCCAAATAGAACTTTAATTAGAATTTGCCTAGTAAACTTGAATAAGATTTTACAATAACATTTTAAATAGAATTTTTCTTAATGTGTACTTTACTTAGAACTCTCAATTATCTTCAACAAAGAATTCGGGTCACACCCAAATTCTAGCAATCTCTACCTTGACACGAATGCTACTGTAATGAACAAATTTCAAAGATTCTCCACTTTGAGACAAATTTTATTGCCAGGAATAAAAATTTAAACTTTTCGATGAAAAACACAAACAAACATCTCCCTCAAAATTCCAACTGAAAACATTCTCCACATTTACTTTCCCAACTAGGGAAAAAAATGATCTAATGACCATCAAACAAACAAGCCATGTAATAGAATCATAACTGAATGCATCAAAAGAAGGATCTTGACTAGAATTAACACCATTAACCGCATTCAAACCATTAACAAAATCAGCAGCATTGTACCTATGTGAAATCTTATTGCAAAAAATGGGTCTATTTCTAGTAATTGAATGCAATGACGCCGTTGATAATGGTGCCAAGACAAATTTACTCATATTTTCAAAATTCTTCTGAGATGTATTCTTAAAAGAAGGCCCCATATTAGACTCCAACGGTACAGAAGCCAATTCTAAATCCACAAAAGTTCTTAAAATATGTTGATTACTCGAAAATTATGTATCACTCTACAAGATATTTAAATGGGATTTTCAATGCCTCATCAGCATAACACGGGCTCCTTTGGTAACTTTTAAAACTCCATCTTCAACAGTGTACATGCACCCTCTTGAATCAAAAGAACTTAAGGAGATAAAAAATTTCTTCAAATCTAGAACGTGTCTCACTACATCAAGTGCTATAACTGTCCTATTAAATATCTTTATTCTTACTTGGCCAATACTAGCTATACAACAGGATGTGTTATTACTAGTCATCACAACACATTTTCAAATTTCTTCATGTGTTGAAAATAATTCTCGATTGGGTGACATACAGTAAGTGCAAACTATATAAAAAATTCAAGCCTCATCAAGTTTAGAGTTGTAATCAGACATAAGTAGAAGCTTTTTATCAATGCTGGGTTTTTCTGCAATACTTGCTTCTCTTGAAATTTTTGATTGTTGATTTGCAGTTGACTTTGATTTATTCTGTAACTTATAACAAGCATTTATCAAGTGCCTATTTTTCTTACAGTACTTATAAAATTTGAAGTTAGATCTTAACTTGTCCCTCAACAACCACCATGAACAATGAGATTATCTACATGATCTCGGATGCTACAAGATGCTTCATCTTCTCCTTTAAATAAAGCGTGTCGTAGAATTCTTCGATAGTCAGAGTATCACGACTATATTATATCTTTTCTCTAAAAGACATGTATGGTGCAGGCAATTAACACAACAAAAACCAATTTCTAAGTCTTTTTTATCATATTTGACCTTCAAGGTCTCCAAATCAGGGACAACTAGGTGATCATCAAGAAATTTATCTTTTGTACGATGAGAATATAGACGTTGTTTCAGATGCAATTTGCTAGTAAGATTCTTCGTCATTCATAATTGCTCCAATTTTAACCATAATGCAACGATTGATTTCTCATTCAAAACGTCTTGAAGAATATTATTTGAAAGATGAAGTTGTATTTGAGATAGGGCCTTTCGATCCCTCATTATTTCTCCTCCATAGTCTAAGTTGTGGGTATCTTGTCAAATCCCAAAAATGCGTTGTCCAAATCTATCTGAGCGAGTACTGTTCGCATCTTTACCTGCTACAAAGAGAATCTTGTATTATGATCCAATAGTGGAATTTCATATTTCATTATTCCAATCACGAAAAACCTCACCCTTCCAAAAAAAATCAACACCAAAAGCTCTGATACCAGTTGTTATAAACTAAAATGCCCTGGTATCAGTTTGTTGCGAAAAGCAGAGATGATACTGAATTAATCCAATACCAAATTGTTGGATAAAATAAGAGATTAAGCCACAATATAAAGTAAATTATCACAAGAATACAATAAAAAAATAATTTTGCAAATAAACGAGTTTTTTATTATAATATGGAGAAAGAATACAAAGATTATGCGTTTACAATATTTCTAACTTCTTACTAAACAATAATAAAGAGACAACTATATATAGGGAACAATTAGGGGACGTCCAAACACTTATAATAGAGGTGTAATTGAAGTAAAATGCCAAAAAAAAAGTCCAAAACGAAGTAAGGAAACAAACTGCGTTGCTTCCGGGTGTCGCAGTGCCAGCTCTCCTGTTCTTCTTTACGCTAGTAGTGCCTTGGCGACACGACCCGGCGCCCCATCTCCGTCTAAATACATTCCAAAAGGTGTTTTCCTTCATTCCAAAGTTTTTTTCAAATTCAATATAAATTCCTACTCCTAATGGGTTTTCAAATATAATTTCAATTAGAATTCACCAAGTAAATTTGAATAGGATTTTACAATAATATTTCAAATAGAATTCTTCTTAATGTCCATTTCAATGAAAACTCTCAATTATTTTCAACAAAGAATTTGGGTCACACCTTAATTTTAACGGTGAGGAAGTAATGAAATTGCATGCTTGAGTCAAGAATTGAAACATCTATGGAGCATTATGGCTGCATGATCGATTTATTTTGTCGTGCAAACTTGATTGAAGGGCTTATGGATTTGTTGAGAGCATGCCAGTACCCAAATCGTGCAATATGGCGAACATTGCTTGTGAGTTGCGAGAAAAACAAGATTTTAGCCAAAGGTGAAACTGTAGCAGAGCAACTTCTTAAGTTAGAGCCACTCAATGCAGACAACTATATTTACTCTCGAGTGTATATGCATCAGGATCAGATTGGGTGAAAATGAGCCATGTAAGAAAACAGATGAAATATAGAGGTATCGATGGGATACTAGGTTGCATCTCAATTGAAATCAACAGTTCTCCGCACGAGTTTGGGATGGGAGATTGGTCTCACCCCGAAGCAAAGGAGAGAAGAAATTCAAGGAGATATAGAGATGACAGTTCATGCTACAAGGCATGAAACTCGGATTTCGGCTGTTTTGCGTTATCAGCGAACAAGGAAAAATGGATGCACTTTGTGAGCATTGCAAAAGGCTAGCTATTGCTTATGGTCTATTGAAGAGCACGAGAAGTGATTAGAATTGTAAAGAACCTTAAGGTCTGTGCAGATTGTCATGAAGTCTCCAAGATAATTAGTTTGTACAATTGATAGATCATCGTTAGGGACCGAATTTGGTTCCACGAGTTTGTAAACGAAGCCAGCTCTTGCAGGGATTTTTGGTGAATTTTATTGCTTGATAACTTACATAGCTAACAAGCAATCATCCGCTAAAACATTAATTATTTAATCAAGAATCTTCAGGGCATTTTGGTACTCGCGAATAGATAAGATTGGAGAATAATATAAACAAGATCTTAACTATATCAAATATTAAAGTCTTGTAAAGGACTTCATGATTAGATGCTGGTTATGAAAATTTACTATACGTTGCTCGTCTAGTACAGGACTTATTTCTGGCAAACATAACCACCCGCCCTACTTCTCCTACCCCACCTGGAGTGAGGTTCAGGCTGGGCTGCCCTTGATAAAGCAAAACCAATAACTTCCTGCCTCTAGCATCCATGAAGACTCCTTACAATGGAGATATTTCAGGATGATAGTTTCATTAGTAACTGATTAGACTTGAACTTCAATTGGCCATTTGAACATTTCCTCTTCTGGTACAGGGATAGTCAAAGTCATCAAACCAGTTGCAGCTTCATAGTTGAACTCAGTCTTAGCATTGCCCACTGTACATTTCAGTGGATACTGCGAACAATATATCCCAAAACGTCCACATCCTCTGACCTTGAGAGCAATTGTTGCTGTTGGAGACCAGCTTTTGCGTAAAGAACCAGATAACTCGGAGGCAACCTCTCCATCAGAGTGTTCGGCTTTCTTTTCAGAATCCAGCTGGACTTCGATATACTCCACAGCACCACCGGAGTTTAACATGTCGAGCAACCCAATTGGTGCAAAGGAAATGTCTGGCGTAATATACTGTACATGATGCAATGGATTTCTTTAGGTTATATCAAATGTATACTAAAAAGAGAAGAGACAAGGTAAATCAGAAGTTCACTCACCTTGATGGGACATATGTGGAAGAGTTCGTACTCAAGAACTTTAAGCGTCACAGGCAAAGATGCACCTTTTGGTAAATGAACCATCTCCCTTGATCTGTATGCGTAGACTATGGCATCTCCGTTCCAATCTGATCCAGCAATTTGAGATATGGTGTTGACATCAGAGGCTTGAACAGAACTGGTTAGAGTGCCGGGAGAGGCATCATGAATACGTGTCTTCTTGGCTACCTTGCACCAACCAGCACCTTGGCAATTGAAGGTACCCACAACTCCAGAAAATTTGTTCGTATTCCAGATTTTAAGTAAGCTGTGGATTATATAGCAAGAAAAGGACTTCTATATCAAGTTAGATGCTTCAGAAGATGACAACACACGGTAAAATAAAGTTACGGACCTTGCTCCATCTCTTGCTGGATCAGCAAACAGACAGTCTATTGTGGGTCGACCAGGCAATTGTGCACGCAGAACTGATCCATCTGGAAGCACCAGCTTTTTCAGAAGCTCGAAGTTGTGGTTACCTGGCTTGTCACTACATGCACAGCAAGAGTGATAGTCATAAGTTTATGTTATATATTGAAGATATTGCGAATAAAACTAGGCTGAAATATGATAATACCTAACATAAATTGCGCATCCTCCAATGGCTCTTGCTGCAGCGTGATATTCGGCAGTTGGGTGTAGGCTCTGTAATATGGACTAATTCTAATAAATTCTCATGAACAAATTTTGATAAAGCTGAACGAGAATTTAATAATACTCACGTGGAACATGTCCCAATCGGGTTGCATAAACTCTCCCAAAAATATTGAGTTGTAAGCCACGGAAGAAATGTGGATGGTGTGAGAAGCGGGATCACGAGGGTAATAATCATCCGATGCTCTAACAACTGCAGTCTGCTTGGCACTATATATCCCATCAGTGTTATGACACATGCAAGAAATGCATGCATTCTCCGAAAAATTCCTTGCAATTGAGGCTTCAAGGGCCTGGTGGTAGCTACGAGTTAGAGAAACTCTACCACCATGGCCAGCACCAAGAGTTTCGATGATGTTCTGCACATCGACTTTGACTCCATCAACTCCACATGAAGCCAAATACGCATGAAGCTCATTGTAGAAATTGAAGACTTTCTTTGGGTGCACTAGACCCAAGCCATGAACAGCAAGACTGTCCATAACAATGTCTGGTTGATTGCCGAGTACACCTGGAGACTGCACAGGATAAGCCAAAGTTGTGTCGTAGTGCTCCATACCAGGACCAGCAGGCTGCACTCCACCCCAGTAACCTGCTAGTGCATGCCATACATACACATATCTGGAGCAAAGGGAATGAAAACAAGAGAAGAAACCAATAAATAACATGTTAATATACAGACTAATCTAGCTAGACAAATAAAAATTGGAAAATACATTCTTCTGATACATTTTCAGCCTTTGGTCTAAATATAATTTATACAAGGCCAATGTAGATCAAAACACGTGGAGAAAGTTATATTTACTTCCAATACGATTCATTCCCAAGGCAAGGAGATGATTTGAGAATTCAACAAACATAAAAAATTTATACAAACGCCAATTAAGCAAAACAACCAAGTTGGGGAACTCACTTGACATGGTGCTGCTGCTTGGCATCTTCCACGACATGTTTGAGGCCTGGATCCTGTTCTTTAGTTTTTCCATTCTTTTGAAATTTATTATTCTCTCTTATCCCTATTAGTCGGTTCGCAAACCTGCAAGTTAAAAAATGAATCATATAAAAAATATGGTAATAACTCGAGAATCAAAGGTTTAAAGGAAATAAATAAAACTTAACTATAACCCAATCGTCAAAGAAATTTATCAGAAAGCTAAATTCAGCTATTATGAACTGTGTTCAAGAACAACAGAAATCAGTTAAAAATACTTGTGCTTCCCCTACACAACTAACTTAATGTATACAAATCAGTTTACTAAATTACAAGAAAACCGAATCTGTAATAACACGTGATTCATTCCAAAATTTCTCTTTCTAACCTTTAGCTGATTAAAAGAAGTTAAATCGCTACTCCATACCATTTATATATTAAAGAAACAAAGAACTAGGTGGCTTACTGAGCTCCTTCTTGTACAACACAATTAGGGTCTTCCTTCACCTCACTACCAATCTGTTGCCAACCATCATCTATGATAAGGAATCTTGGAGGTGTACCTCCCCGAGACAAGCTGCAAGAACAAATAAAGGTTAGCAACTTGGATCCCCATTCACGACCACTTTCTCATCTTATTATTTCGAGAGGAATTAAAGAATTGCAAGGTTTTACCTCTTAAGGCCTTCTTCAACACCCTCAGCAGTAACGTCGGTGTAGAAAGCATCCCATGTGCACCAACCAAACCAATCAAGGAATGAGGGCAACTACAAGCAAGTATAAATACAAAAACATACGTTTAAGATTCTTCATCTTCACTTCAACCCATTCAAGCAATTCTAAATATAACCAGAAAGGAGAGACTCTCACCTTCTTCTTCTCTCGGTGATGAAAAGTTTGCATATGTTTTTCAACAGCTCTGTCGCACACAACAAAGATAGCCATATATTAGTAAAAATGGTACCTTAAGGAATCAATAGTGCATAAGGTTATAAATAAGATGAAGAACTTGGGAAGCGATATATGAATAAGATAAAGGACATCTATTTCTAAGACCTTAACCCTTCGAAAGATGCTATATTTAGCTTATCTGCAAGATAGGATGGAGGAGTTTGAGGATATGGTGATTCCCAAGGAAAAGCAAGGACTTACTTCACAGCCTGGTTGATGACTTCAAAAGGATTTGTCCCAGCGTGCACGTAAACAAGGTAAAGTCCCTGGTTGGTTTCAACAGCATTATCTCCTGAAACAAAATCATGTCACAAAGAAAACAAGATCATTTCTGTTCTTCTGAACAGATTCTTTTCTAATTTCTAAACCCATAATTTTATAAACTCCATTAGTTCACGCATTTTATGATGTGAACAATTGATTTCTCAATCTTTGAGGTGTTTTTCTGAGCAACAAATCCACCTTAATATACTAGAGCATTGGTCTGTATGATGAACGTGACTAAAGGATCATACAGCCTAACATAATTGGCAAATCATGAAGCACGTAGCCTACATGGTAAAATCAAATATGTCCATGCGTAGAACACAGCATATACTTTTGGATGCCATGTTTTACTCACCACTCTCGAGGCATATCTCCAACTCATTCTTCTCATTGCCTTGTAAAACAGCACGGAACTGGCCTTCAAGGAGAGGCAGAAACACAGTATAGATGGTCGGAACATCTTCACACTCCTCTTGAGTTGTGTCTTTGCTCTCAATGAGTATGAACTGGCTCTCCAACGGGATGTCCTTCCCAGAGGTGCCCATTCTCTGGGTCATCCACCAAAGCTTGAAACGGAATAAACACATGAAGCGTACACCCCTGTTACAGAAGAAGATTAAAAAACTACAACACATTCTTCTCACTTTTTCAAATTTTTACCAGATCTCATGATTAGATTGAGTTAATCAACAAATTGCTTCCAACAAATCACTGAAAATAATGGACAGGTTTCTACTTTATGAGCACTTCCATCTCAGGAAAGTACCAACATATTTTAGAGTAGTTTAGTGCTCACTCCAAGACACCAACAGGGAATACATGCAAGCTTTTGCTATGTGAAGCTGTAGCACCCATGAATGCACCAGCAACAAGCCCCACCCCTGATCCATGGGTCAGAACGATGTTGTTAGGAACTCCGGTGAGTATGGTTTTCCCATGAACCACGAGGTTCCCATCGCTGATAGTGATATTTGGTGTAACAGTCATCTTTTCACACTCTACTACTGCCTGACAATTAACTGCATAGATAGCAAAATAAAAGGTATAACTTAGGAATATCTGGGAAACTATGTTCTAGATCAGATCACAAATGATGTATGAAATTTATTAAAGTACAATTTAGTTTCAAAACTCAAATCAATTTAGATTATTAAGAAAAATTGGAGAATAAAATCCTACATTTCCATGGTTAAAAAATGGACTCGTTTATAGTATCAGAAAGGAAGACAAACTTGATTTATGGAATATTTAATTAAAAAAATAAACTAATCATTCTGCAGTGTCTTAATATTCCATGAGCAGAGAAAACTTAAAAGGCGTTATTTTCAAAGAAACAGAGAACTTAAAGAATAAGCCGATCCTTTTCATATATCCTCAGAGGTCAGAAGTCTGAACTGTCGAAAGTAGAAAAGACATTTTAACTGATGGAAGCTAACTGCAAATATGAAGAAATCTGACCATATATTCGTCTGAAATTAATTCCACGGTCCAACCCATAAATGTAAACTAATTTTAAGTCATGTAGTTCTTCATCGTAGATAACTTCTTAAAAGGCATTCTTCCAGAAAAATGGGGCAAGGCAAACCGTGGATTCAAAGGTACTAAACGGAACTGAAAGTACAGCCAACTTGCAAAAGAATATTCAAGATCATAATCTCAAGTTTTTTATGGAAAAGGAAAATCCTAAGAAAGAAACGCAACTATGAAGAAAATTCTTTTAAATCACCTCCACGCCGCTCCAAATTCTTCTGCAAAACCGAGGCCGGAACTGAAGATCGATTTGCAGTAAAAACACAAGTTCGACGTAGGTTCAAAATCTTCGGATAAAATAATGCAGAAACTGAATACCGACATGCAGACAAAACGAAAGCTTGGCGTACTATCATTTTCAAACAAATATCACCAAATTTTGAAACTTTGGAAAAGTTAAAAATACCAAAATTATCGAATCGCCTTTATAAGGATAAACACCTGTAAATACACCTCAAAGAATCAACTAAAATTCCTAGAAACAACTCTCCAAAATTTTAAAAAAACCTTAACCGTAAACTTCTATTCAAAGCTCCGTAAACGTATATAGCTTCCATCAAAATTTAGCTAGACAAGTAAATTTATAGAATTCACTATTCAACTAACGAATCCTTGTGATAATCCAGGAAAACTTACCTTTTTAATATCTCTAGCCGGCTCGGAAATAGCTACAAAGCTCAACTCCGTCTATATATAGAAGCTCTATCTATAAGTCTAGAGAGAGGAAATAGGGAATGAATGAGATCAACTCAGCAGAAGCGCATTCACGGGGAATGCAAACTTCCTGTAAGAGAAAAGAGAGAGGTATATATACACGCAAACTCTGAAGCGGTGAATTTAAAGAAGGGAAGCAGCTGGGTTTTATACTCTGTTTGAACTTAAAAGTAACGATTTTTCAATAAAAAGAAAATAAAAGTTTGACACGTTTGATACAGGTGTTTGATATTCAGTGCATTATTAAAATTTGGAAAATATTTCTTAGCCAGACTCAAAATTGCCCCCTCTAATACGGGAGCGCCAGCACCTATGTGGCGCCCTGGTTTTGGACTGGCCCAATAGCAGAGTTGTTAAAATTTGTTAGCCTTACATGTAAAGCTAGAGTAATGCATAGGTACACAGCATTATTTCATAGGCGGGTGGACCCTTTTTTACATATGCTTGTGGGGGCTCACCCCCTTTGTGAGGGGCATGTAAAGCCTCGTGAAAGTAATTCACTGTACAAAGGACATTACTCGTAAAGCAAAGCCTGTTAACCAAGTTCAGAAAGTTGCACTTTCCCAACCTTGACTGCTTATTTTACCGAGGTGAATTTTAATTTTAATTTTAATTTTTTTCTTAGGGTAACAAACTTATGTTAACAACCATTTGAATACTATTTTCTTTAAGACAAATTTAATTATTATATACATGATTATCAACCTCTTTTTGTTGAATACTCGAATTTTTAAAATATATTATTTATTAAAATATATTCATTCATAGCTTTTGTAGATGAGTATAAAACAACTTGAGATTCAAAATCATCACTTGAATTGGTTACTATATTCTAGCCGGAAATGTTTGGAACTCACTTCTCAGTAGGTTATATATGTTGGATAAATAGGTCCATGAATTATATTTCGTTAAACATAAATACGTGCAAAACAAATAACAGAATTTTGACTTATCAAAATGAAGATACGCATACAAAGTATTAACTAATTGAAATGTAAAAATAAGGAGGTGAAATGAAATGAGGTATGCAAATCTCTTTAAAATAGATTTAGCCACTGTACTAGTGCTAACATGATCAAATTGATATTTGTCTCATAAGATACAATGCTTCTTCCAAAATTAATATAGAACACGAAATTCAAAAAATAATTTGAAAATCATTTTAATATAATTTGGGGGGAGAGAGAGAGAGAGAACGAGAAGAAAGTGGAAAAGTCAATAGACTTATGTGTGTTCAATCGAGAACTAAAGGTCCATATTTATTGGAAATAATTAGTACTGCAGAGGATACAATGGTAATAAACATATTATTGTAGGGGTATAATTGTCATTCATTAATAAACATATTATTTTTACAACATTCCTCATTAAATGACATATTACAAAATAATTGTATCGTTAAAACTTTATTTGATAAAAGTTCAATGGGATAAAAATATCAAATTAAGGAAAAACAATACAGTTATTTTGAAATATTAAAAATAAATGTGTCTCATTAAAACTTCGTTAGGAAAATCCAATGGGATAAAATCTAAACGAAGAAAAAAAAAGTATAACTACTCCTACTAGCATTGATCACTGAAAATCTTTGAATCGACGATTAGAATTATTTGAACCAATTTCTTGAATGTAGATATCGACACTGCTTTTATGATTAAATCAATCGCATGTCACTTGAGTGAATTTACTGAACATCAATGTTGCCTTCATCTGAAACTCATGTGTATAGAAGAATTTTGGAGATATATGCTTCGTCCTCTCACCTTTAATATAGCTTCATTTGAGTTATAATTTATACAAAATTTTTAGACTATCTTTTGTTGAAATTAATCTTCATGATACTTAGATATGATTGGTCATGTTTCGCAACCATACGAATTCTCGATCTTCTTCATACATTCCAATAATTTTAAAATGATTGGAAGATACTGTCAAGGCTTGTTTCACAAATCTCCTTGATATAACTATTCCTCAACGTTTAAACACATATTCGTTTATGATGTAACTTTATATGGATCAGAGAGATAACTTGTATCTATATATCCCACTAAACTAGATTCTGACCTTTAAAAATAAAATAATTTGAAATCAATAGTACCTTTCAGATAACAAAAAATGTATTTAACACCATTTCAACGTATTTGAGTTGGTGTAGGGCTATATCATGTAGGAAGATTTACACACACAAAAAAATTTATATTGGGTCGAATACAATTTGCAATAAAGGTTAATCATCCAATTATACTAAGATATGGTACTTCATGACCAAAAATCTTTTTCTCCATCTTTAAGTAGACGAAATAAATCTTATTTTCAAATCAAGTAATCAAACAACTATAGGTGATGCCAATGGAT
>CADEPD010032342.1:0-11032 GCA_902829195.1 Fraxinus dipetala | reverse complement strand
ACCAAGGTCTTAAAACCTCAATAATCGAATGCATTATATTAAGAGAAAGCAATTAAGAAAATTGATGTAAATGACATTATAAATAGCATGAAATGCATGAATGATATTGGCCAAATCTGATGTGAAGTTCGAGGTATTACCATATGGGAGAATACGTGGTTCCACTAGTAGTAGAAAGCTGATCTAGCATAGTTTATCCAACATTTGAGCAAGTTAATTTTCATGTGAGGGTATATGTAATAAACATGTTCTAGAACGCACTATACTTCTTTGGGAGATCCATTGACAATCCAAATGCTCATATCTCAAGATTTTTTGATATGTGTACGACAATTGAATATCTAGGGATTTTCAGTGACGCAATTCAATTGAGACTCTTTTCATACACTTTGGTAGATTCAGAAAGAGAATGGTTGGTTTATCACCTGACAACATCACTACTTGGGATAGTTTGTGCCAGGAAGTTTTAAACAAATACTTCTTACGAAAGAGGATTGTCAAGTTGAGGGATGAAATCACTACATTGTTTCATCTTGATTCAAAGTGCCATTATGAGACATAGGAAGGATACAAAAGGCTTCTTCGACAATGTCGACAACACGGGTTGTAGAAATGACTCCAGGTTCAGTATTCTAACAATGGGCTAAATTCGATAAGTAGGGCTATTGATTCTGCCTGTGATGGGTCAATTACAAAAAACACAGCACATCGGGTATATGAAATCATGGAGGATTTGGCATACACTAGTGATTGTGGCTAACAGAAAGATCACGTGGAAATAAAGTTGCAAGGATGCACGAAGTTGACACACTAACAATAATTACAGCATAGCTGGCAGCACTAGCTAAGTAGATTAACAATATAGCAACTAGTTAAACAATAAATGCAGTTCAAGTAGCTGGACCGAAATGCAATCATTGTGGAGGAAATCATGAAATTGCATATTGTATTGTGAGGAGTCAATTTGCCCAATCAATTGAAGAGGTAATTATATGCAAAACTATCAAAGGTAGTAGATTAGTCTCCATTCTAATACATAAAATCTAGATTGGAGAAATCATTCAATCTTTTTCCTGGAGTAATACATAGTATTCTCAAGGTGCACCATATAAAAACGCACCACCAAGATTTTCAGTAGGTAGAAAAGAAACCCTCATGGAAAAAAGTATTTTTCAAGATAGCTAAAGTGTCAACTCAATTCATGCAAAAGACTGACAATTTTTTTCAAATTTAAGGAGCTGCTATAAAGAATTTGGAAAACCAGATGGGATAAATAGCCAAGACACTTTTAGAAAGATCGCCAATGAGCCTACAAACGGACACTGTGACAAATCCCAAATAACAAATAATGGCAATTAGTGTTTTGGAGAATGAAACAAAAGAAGATTTACATGTGAAAGTACCAACTCCAATTTGGGTAACATAACTCCTATTTTTTTCTCTAAGGCTTTGAAAAAGCCAGAATGGAAAATAGTTCAGGGGGTTAGTATACGGAGTGGGGTTCAACATCCAAAAATTACACCTAAGAGACAGGTGATATTGAATGAAAAGGTACCTACCAAATATGAGAAGCACGTGAATCAGTCTAAATAGTCAGAAAAAATAGTTCCAGATCAAAGTTCACAAATCTACAAGTTAAAGCAACTGCTCAAAAACAATTTGCAAAGTTCTTGGACATATTCAGAAAGCTTCATATCAACATCCCATTGCCTAAAGCAATATTTCAAATACCAAGCTATGCAAAGTTCTTAAAGGATATCTTATCGAAGAAAAGAAAGTTCAATGAATTTAAAACAATTGCTCTGAATGATGAGTATAATGTTATCTTGCAACACAATTTGCCTCCTAAATTAAAGGATCCAATGAGTCTCAAAATACCTTGCTCAATAGGAAACAATTCTAATTTTAATTGTTTATGTGATTCTGAAGCAAGTATAAATACAATGCCTTTTTCTATCTATAGGAAATTATGTTTGAAAGAGCTAAAAGACACTACTATCTCTCTTCAATTGGTAGACCAATCAATTAAACACCTTCTAGGAGTGGTTGAGAACGTGCTCATTAAAGTGGGCAAGTTTATATTTTCAGTGGATTTTGTGGTCTTGGACATAGAAGA
Organism: Fraxinus dipetala; assembly: GCA_902829195.1. Lineage (NCBI taxonomy): Eukaryota > Viridiplantae > Streptophyta > Magnoliopsida > Lamiales > Oleaceae > Fraxinus > Fraxinus dipetala. The sequence goes on along the minus strand of CADEPD010032342.1, from coordinate 8,916 downwards.
ATACTGGGATATATAGCTGATCTTGGGCTGATCTTTCTTATCTACGAGTTGGGATGTCATGGCATTGAAACAAACGAGTTGTCCTTGAGAGTAGATGATGAACAACAGAAATTCCAAGTCTATATCATTGTCAAAAAGCCATCAAGGAAAGCCGAAAATTTAAAGAGAAAGAAGTAAAAGATCCTGTAAAATGCCAACATAGGAAATGAATTGATAGAATCATTGGAAACCTTAACGATGAAAAATGAGCTCTACAAGCTTGGAGAATAGAGAAAGCGGTTGACAATGCTAAACATTGTGTTCAATGCTTTTTCGGTGAAGTTCACTTTGAATCATCATGATTAACTCCACCACAAAGTCTAGCTAAAGAATTTAAATTAAGCACTTATTGGGTCGCAACCCAATCTCTTACACTTTTACTTCTTATGCTTTAAGTATTTGCATTGCATGTAATTTGATAGGTTGCATAGTTTAAGATACATTTTGTTTACAATAAAAGGATAATCATGTCGTTATTAGGCCTAAAAAAAGAAAATAAACTTATTAGATTCAAAAGTAGTTAAAGAAGCTGTTGTACTTTTTCAAAGCACTAGGGTGTCAAAAAAAGTTGGTTATCATACACACCACATTGTAGTTTTCATACTATTCCTTGACTCTTATAATATTTTTCTTCCATGGTTTGAAGGTACAATGACATCATTCGGAGAACAACTCAACAAGATGATGAATGGAATAGCCTAATCCAACAATCTTGCCTTCATATCAAACACAAATTCGGGGAGTACCTATTTCCTTTTTTTACTCCCATTTATGTTGCTTAATTATACTTCAAGATATTCAGGATAATGTCTAATTTAAGTTTAGGTGCAAAAAAATGTTGCGTTTTTAGTTTTTATTATTTTCTTGTGATTGTGTGTTTTTATTTCTTTATTATATTGAAAAAAAAAAAGAATTTGTTTTTTTAAATCTCATGAAACTTTCTTGTTTGTTGCTTGTGTGTGATGGTTGCCTTTCCAGTTATGATGAATATACTTAAAATTGCGTTGATTTAGGCTGTCTTTGAGGGTAGATGATGAATAACAGAAATTCTAGGTCTATATCATTATCAAAAAGCCATCGAGGAAAGCCGAAAATTCAAAGAGAAAGGAGTAAAAGATCCTGTAAAATGCCAACATAGGAAAGGAATTGATGGAATCATTGGAAACCTTAAAGATGAAAAATGAGCTCTACAAGCTTGGAGAATTGAGAAAGGGGTTGACAATGCTAAACATTGTGTTCAATGCTTTGCCGGTGAAGTTCGCCTTAAACCATCATGATTAACTCCGTTACAAAGTCTAGCTAAAGACTTTAAATTAAGCACTTATTGGGATGCAACCCAATCTCTTACACTTTTACTTCTTATGCTTTAAGTATTTGCATTGCATGTAATTTGATAGGTTGCATTAGTGTAAGATACATTTTGTTTACAATAAACGGATAATCATGTCATTATTAGGCCTACAAAAAGAAAATAAACTTATTAGATTTGAAAGTAGTAAAAGAAGTTGTTGCACTTTTTCAAAGCACCAGGTGCCAAAAAAAAAAAAGAAAGCTGGTTATCATACACACCACATTTTAGTTTTCATACTATTCCTTGACTCTTATAATTTTTTTTCTTCCATCCTTTTAAGGTACAATAATATCGAGCGGGGAACAACTCAACAAGATAATGAATGGAATAGCCAAATCCAACAATCTTGTCTATAATATCAAACACAAATTTGGGGAGTACTTATTTCTTTCTTTTTTTCCTCCCATTTATGTTGCTTAATTATACTTCAAGACATTCAGGACAATGTCTAATTTAAGTTTATGTGAAAAAAATATTACGTTTTTAGTTTTTTTTTTATTTTTTTGTGATTGTATGTTTTTATTTTTTTATTATATTAAAAAAATAGGAAAAAAATTGATTTTTTTTAAATCTCATAAAACTTTCTTGTTTGGTACTTGCTTGTGTGTGTTGGTAGCCTTGTCAGTTATGATGAATATACTTAGAATTGTGTTGATTTAGGGATTGTGAATAGTGTACATGCTTAGATTAATTGATACTTATCCATGTAGAATTTGATACTATTTGCGCACGTGAATTAAGTTTAGTAATATGAATTCACAAATTGACTCATATGTTAATATGTCGAAATAGTAGAACTTAAATATTGAACCTAAAACCTATCATGTTATACATTCATAAACCATTTTAAATATAGTTGGGGGTGGTGGCAAAGTTGTAGGAAGATATTGAGATGGATGAGGATTCCATGTGTGTAAATTCTCATGCGGATTGTCTAAGATCAAAGAATGAAAATTGAGAAAAAAAATCTTAAGTTAGAAGTTGATTTTTGAGGATGAGTATTTATTGAGAGACATTGCATTAATCATTGTATAAAATTTAAAAAAAAATGCTATGATGTGAAGATACCCTATAAAAGATCTCAATGAGAACACTTAATGAAAATCTCAAAAATAAAACTCAAAAGTGGATCCATATCGCATGAAATAGAATACGTACAATAAACTTGAAAAAGCATGTGAATGAAATAGAAGAGCACTACATGTCTTGATTAAGCCCCCCAAACACTTAATTAAAAGAATTAGACATTTGGCAAGTCATTATTATCCTATTTAAGTCTTAAAGGTTGAAACAATCAAAATTAGGAAAATCCTTAGTTGTTGAGATAACTTGCAATTAGTGAAATATATCCAAATTAGAGATGGTAAGGAGGAGTATAAAAATTCAATTTTAAATCACACATTGGAAAAAAAGTCAAAAGAATAAGTTTAGGGTGTATGTATCTTACAAGTGAAGAAATGACAAATTTAACTATTGAGGGTTAGGAATTGAAGCAACTCATAAATTCATAATGTTTTACTTGATTCATCATACACAAACACACACACATCAATTTTGCATTGGATAAGTAGATATTGATTTTAGTATTGTGACCTTGAAACTAATTATAAATTTAATACATTGAATCAAATCATGAGACAGAATGGCAAGTTATCTAACCAAAACTTTTTGCATGTTTCTTTGTTTGTTGAGTTGGGTTATAGTTTTGTTTGAAAACAAACAAATGTTTAAATTTGAGAGTGTTTGATAAAGTGCATTTTTATATACTTATTCGGGCCTTTAAATATAGATATTTTAAGTTTTTGGATTAATTATTTCTTAGTTCATTGTATTTTTTTTATTAGGCGAAAGTCGATAAATGGAAGAAAATTCAAAAATAGTGGCTCAAAACATTGTCTGGGTGAGTGATAGGGTTTTGCCTAGGTGATCACCCAGGCTAAATCTAGGACTCACGGCCTGTTTCTTTTCTCTTCTAAGATTCTACATGGAAATCACCTTCTCACATGATTTTTGACCTAATTTCACCTTTATAAATACTAAAAATGGGCAGCCAATAGAAAACACCTCCCATACAACTAAATTCATTAATCAACATCATCAAAGAGATGCCAATCTATTGTTCTTGTGAGAATTGTAGGAAAGTTACAAGTTTTCAAGAAATTGGAGTTTCAACCTTGATTTTTGGAGAGACAATAAGATGTATTGGAGATTCATCAATAAATAATTGAAAAGATTCAAGATGTCAAGATCAACCTTCTTCTTTTTCATCAATTCAAAAACCCGGGTTATGTTCTTCCAAATAAATATGTTTTTTTTTTTTTTTTGTTATTTTGTAATGCTAGGCTAGGGTTTCTATTACTAAAACATTGTTGAACTATTGTTATGATATTTTAATAAAAGTTCAATAATTTGACTCCCAATATATGTTTATTTTTGGATGATTTTTATAGGATTTAATGATTTTTCAATTACTTGATCACTAATTGGATTGATTGTGATTTTTATTGATTTCGAGAGAACAATAGGATAGATAATACTTTATAACAATTATTATAAAGTCCGATAAAAGATAGAGATATAATGTTATACTTTGCATGATTTCTATAGATTTTCTAACATTTTAATACATGCTTTAATGTTTATATCTTTTATAGAGATATAAGAAAGTCACGTGAGATGATATAAATAATTGATATAGAGATATGCTTTTAACTAACTTAGAAACATTGATCATAAAAAATATGAACAAATTATCATGTTATTGATTCGCATTGAAACGAATTAATAAAAGAAATTCAAGGTCTTTGTAATAAGACATTGGAATTTACAAAAGCTTTATAAATTGCTGAATAGAATATTTAGTTTAATTAGTTAATTTAGCATAAATTCTTCAACAAAATTTGATATTCGATTAAAGTTGAAATTAATTGATCCTAGATTAAATACATAGTTCTCGTGAAAACGATATCCTACTTATGACTTTATTATTGTTCGTGATACAGTACATTTGCAGAAAATCAAACAATGAAGTTTTTATACATTACGAAAAATTAAATTGCTAAATGTAAGAAAAAGAGTTACTTTCTATTAAGTTCTTGGTTTATAGTCCCAAGTTGGACTTTGGCACAAGTACTTTACGGCAATTTGAATTTGTTTCATTTCGCAACTTTTCTCCAAATTTGAACCTTACCCTTATCAAAGTAGCATGACTCACTTTTATATCTCGATTAGAACTTAACAACGTATAATTTGATCCCTTCACAAGATTTAATCCAAATTCAATTTTTTTTAGCAAATGATGAAATCAGAGGATTGCATGTTAATTATATCTTCTTTGAATGCTACTAATTCATTTGGGCTCATTATGATTAATTCATAGGTCTCTTCAAGCTCTTTATTTGTTGTTGGCTTCTCTGGTTGAATGATCAATATGCTATCCACAATTGCGATCGAGTGCACAAGGAAAACTTCGGGATATTGTTCTCTTTCTTGTTGAGGATTAGTGGGATTTTCAATATTTAGAACTTCCGGCTAATAGAGATTTTGTTGTTGCTTCTAGTTGGGATTGTATGTTTGGTTACATGGATGTTAAATGTTCATCCTATACTTGGTATTCCAGAAGTGCCCATAGTAATCCCATTGACAAATTATCCTCATTAACTTCATTTATGCTTTGTACTTGGAGACCTAGTACTCTTCATAGTACACCCAAGGGCATGTGATCCTCATCAACTTCATCAAGTGCATCATATCCCTTCATTTTAAAGCATGTTAGGACGAAGAAATCCGCTATAGGCATGTCATCTTTATCAATTTCAGGATCCCCCGTCTCATTTTCTTGTTGCCCCATTGCTTCCTTTCGTTCCATGTCATTGAAACCAAGAAAAAAAAAAGTAGATCAACTGAAAAAGAAAAATAAATTGAAAACAAAAATAAAAATTTAAACCAAAGCTATAATTAACAACAGAATCTAAAATAAATAAATTAGTTGTCGACAACAGCACCAAAAACATGTTCTATTGATTTCAAGTGTACGAATCGTGACAAGTAATAAATTGAATAATTTTTTAGTTCGAATATTGTTTTCATATAGGCTAAGTATTTGCTATCAATTATTATCCTAACCTAGTTTCAATCTAAATTAATGTAGTGATCTATTATCAAATCAAGAGTTTCTATTCTAACTAATTTATACTAAATTAATCTAATTCTATCTACTATTTACAAATTTGCGAAGAGCTATTGGGATTAAGTGGTTATGAATTTTGATTTCACTTAGGCCGATTTAACATTCATTCAATCCAATATTATTCAACAATTAACCAATTTTAGTTAGTAATCTCTTTCAAACAAAACTAAACATTTTCACATTTCCTAATTTTGTGTATCTTCTATGTAAATTAATGTACATGTAAAAGCATTCAATTGTAGGAATTCAATCAAGATTGCACAGGTTATAATCATCTCTCGATCTTTTATAAAACTTATGTCGCTTATTGCACAACTACACAAATGTACCTCTCCCACCAGAAGAATTCAAGTCCTCATCAGTGAACTTCACGCAAAATAACTTTGCATTTTTCCCAACACTGGTCAAAGAATCCCCGCCACTTCCCATTACTTCACTTTTCCTTAATGCCCGAATGTTGAGTGAGTGATCAATCCAACCTGCCTTCCCACCCATTAGGAACACTCCACGTCCCTTCACCAACCACACTTATTGCTGCAATCAAGTGCCTCATCCACCTAATTCAACGAAGCAATGGTAAGCCGGCAAAACGCACTTAGGAATACTCTGTCCTTTCACCAATCATACTTACTGCCGCAATCAAGTGCCTCCTTCACTTGATTCATCAAAGCAGCAAGCCTGCCACGCACTTAGGAAAACTCCCCGTCCCTTCACCAATCACACTTACTACCTTAATCAAGTGCCCGGTCCAACTAATTCATCGTCGTAGCAGCAAGCAACAATGCATCATTCTACATCTTGTCGACGCAAATCCGCTTGTGTCCCCTCCCAATCTAGTCATAAATTTAGACATCAATGCCTTCACATATGCTTGCAACGTGTCTGTCTGCCTTAATTTTCTCAACGCCTCCCTTGCAATCCACGCAATATTGCACGGAGAAAAACTGGTCATTCAATTCATTTATGCTTTTTCTCCCAAGTCGAAATTCTAGGCCTACCAACAGACTCATCTTCATACAATCGGGTCCTACTGCATACCAAGCCATTTGCAGTTGTCTTCATATTTTCACTAGCAATTGTGCAAAATGTAGCTGGTTAGACCAACTTGTTTGAACCTTAGTCCGATACCAGTTTGTCACAAAGTTGTCTCTAATTTTGGCCACGACCTATGATGGCACTAAAGTTTCTCATCCCAGTCATTCAATTCTCCACATAATTGCACTTCCATTATGAAAACAAGAAAAAAATTGACTAAGTAGAAACATTGAAGGCAAAACACAGAATTACAGAAAATGTATCAACTTTATTTCTCTAAATACAAAGAAAACTTGTACAAGATTTGTGAATGGTTAACAAACTCTACTGTTGCCTCAACACTCGAACTTTTATAAGCTAAAATATCGTAAATACAGTTGACACAGCCGAACCGCTAGGTTAGTTTCTCACACCTTCAGCCCCACTTTGGCCAAAACTGCCACATTTTCAAGCACTCTTCAAAATCTTGTCCAACAATCGTCATGCGCCATACTTGTGCTTGTTTTTTCACTTAATTCAAGATCGAAATCAGCTGGACAACAGGCTCACTTACTATCAAATACCCATGCCCAAAGCCTTGCTTGTATTCCATCGAATCTGTGCATTGTCCTGTGTATCAGTATCATTCACGCCTTCGACCATGGCATTGGCATCGAGCAAGAGAGCCTGGTGTCGAGTACATTTTCTCGAAAAGAGGTCTAACGCTAATCCGCTACATTAATTGACACAATCGAAGTCACTAGCATGTTATATTGAACCGTTGCCATGTTTTACCCTTCTTTATTTTTCTTTTTATTTCGTGATCTGAGGGTAAATTAAGATTATTACAATTTAGGTGAGAGACAAAAAGAATCTCGTCCACAAGAATTATTTGATCCGTGTGGAGCTATTTAAAAGAGAAAATAAATTAAAACTAACAACAATTTAATTGTATTAAATCTTTCAATTTAGTGTATAACAATTTGATTTAACTTGTCCTAAGAATCCCATGTCTAGAGGAACTGATGTTCAACCTATGAATTGGTCATGAATTGATGAATCAAAATTAAAATAAAGGATTATCTTATAATTTATTAGTCTCCTTTGAAGGGGTTTTTTTTTTTATTTTTTTTTTTAAATAAGTAGAAAGATATTCACTTCATAATATTTCATCGATAAGATCATAAAAATTGGCTATTTAATCTTCGAAACTTTTGGCTCGAGGCATTCATTAATGTTGACAAATGGTGTGCTAATATGGTAACAATATAATAGCATATTTATACATACGATGGTGCACACAAGGTTCTTACCAAGGAGATATTTTATACCATCATCCAAACTAAGATAAGATAGATGAGGAGATCAAGTCACCAATTTATTGAATATGAGAAAAAAAATTATTTTGTAGATAGATTATTTTGTTTTGGAGACATAGGGAGATAAAGAAGATATCCTATCAACTTGTTTCAATATAAGATAATAAATACATAAATTAATTCTTATATTCATCGTCGAGAAACACGTTCTTAATTAAGTTGTCATATTATGTTAACGCAATTAGAGTGTTTTGGCTAATCGTTTACATAAGTAAAATTTCTTTTTGTTGGTCACAATTAAAAATAAGTAATTTATTTCAATAAAAAGTAAAAATTAATTTAAAATAACTAAAGAATATACTTTAGGTTAAAAGTGGGTAATCTTATCTCATCGATGAATATCCTAGATAAGGTTGTTTCTAGTATTTCAGTAACCTCATAGGAGGTTCCAGAAGCTGACAAATTCTTGAAAGACGTCAATCAAAACCAACCCTCAAATGAGCAAATTTTGGACTAGTGCTGGCTTGTTATAATCCATTCAAAAGCTGAACTCTTCCATCTTTTTCTTGATTTCTTCCCCTTATTCAGTCAATTCACAATCACGACGAGATGGAACAAGGAGATGGAAGGACTTCTCTTGAAATCCCCTAACAAAATGCCACTTGTTAGGTTTATTGGACATAAGCCTAATCCTTGGACATAATTTTATTTTGTATTTATTTATATTAGGCCTTTGATGAAATTTTCTAGGAAGGATTAACATAGTAGAAAGCAAAAAATAGGATCTTTTAAAACTCTCTACAATAAATTTTGTTTCTTCATCTCTCATAATTTAATATTGTCCTTTCTATTTAAAAAAGCGATCTTTTAGCTTTGAGTGTTTATATTAAGGATGAAATTTTCTAGGAAGGATTTACATAGTAGAAAATCTTTTAAAATATTTTACAATAAAATTTGTTTCTTCATCTCTCATAATTTGATATTGTCCTTTCTATTTAAAAAAG
>CADEPD010032340.1:0-11642 GCA_902829195.1 Fraxinus dipetala | reverse complement strand
GCTTATTTTAATGTGTTTACAATTTACTTTACTTGCCCTAAAATGCCAAAATATTTTATAGAGCTAATTCATTAACTGTTCATTCATTACCTACCTGATTGACACCCAATTCTCGACCGATTCCACGATTTGCACCTCAATGTTTATAACGTCATATAAACCTTATCTTATCGCATCGTGATCTTGTTAATTCATGCCTCATATCCCAAATGTGTCAATAATGGAGAACTTACAAATTTGTCGATACCAATTCCGGTCTTTTCAATATTCTCATTGCTTAGCAAGTCAATCTCCAACACCCAGATTAATCTTTTTCTCTACCATAGCTCAACGTAAAATTCACTACCTAGGTTGAGGAGTAAAGGCTAACACTATACCAAGGTCTTAAAATCTCAATAATCAAATGCATCATTTTAAGAGAAAACAATTAAGTAAATTGATGTAAATGACATTATAAATAACATGAAATGCATGAATCATATTGGCCAAATGTGATGTGAAGTTCAGGGTATTGCACTGGATGAAAAATCTTTCCAATAGTTCTTCTAGATGTGCCTTCAGTTCTTGTAATTCTTTGGGTGCCATCTATAAGAGGCTTTAGAGATGGGTTCCAAACCGGAAGTAAGGTAATTCTACCTCTCGTTCTCATAGCATGCCAAGCAACTCCTCGGGGAAGACTTCTGGATATTCACATATCACCATAACCTCATCAACTGTCAATCTATTGTTCACTTCCTTACTTATTACGGACTTCAGGAATCCCGTAGTTCTTTCTAATGGTACGACCCGTCAAGATTTCAATTAAGACAAGAGTAAGGGTCCACCTCCAACTACAGATAATTGAAATTCCTCTTCCCCGGGTATTTGAAAAATTACTTCTTTTTCCAAGCACTGAATTATCACGTGATTCTTAGATAGCCAGTCCATTCTAAAAATCATATCGAATTCGTCCATATCTATACATATAATTTCGTCTCCATTGATCTACCATCAATTTCTACTCTGGTGTTCTAACTATGTGATTAGTATTCACTATATCCCCAGTGGGCATTGTCACTATTAAAGGAAATTATGCATATTCAACCATAACATCTAGTTTACATACAAACTTAAGGGCTATAAAGGAGTGAATTACACCAGAATCTATCAATACATAGGCTAGTAAGTCGGATATGAGGACTTTACATGCCAAGACATTTCGATTCCGATCCTCTTCCTGCCTACCAGTGTATAAACCTTAGTCTATCCGTCGGTACATGGCCTTGTCTATGCTGGTTGTTCCCATGTGGCCTCTATTGATTGCGTCCCTGTGGTCTTTACTGATTATTCCCTTGTGGCCTTTGCTGGTTGTTTCCATGTGGCCTTTGCTGGTTGTTTCCGTACTTAGGGCAATACTAAGCTATGTGTCATTGTTCTCCATAGTGATGTTTCTAGCATTTTCCACAGCGTGGGTAACTCTTGTTCCATTTTGTGTTGAATTTCCTTTAATCTTCTTGGCATTATCTTGTTTTCCTTTACCCTTGTTATCTACCCACTTTCACTTATTTGACTGTCCATTATGCTGCATTTCCTCCCCACTAGTGCGGTTCTCGAAATTTGCCAATTGTACCCTTGCCAACATATCATGATAGTTTTCAAACTGAAACACTATGACAGTCCATTTCAAATCATCCATTAAACCTTGCTCAAAATGTCTCGCCTTATTCTCTTCCGTATCCACAAACTCAAGAGCATGACGAGCCAACTCTTTAAACTTTTGCTCATCCTCAGTCAACGTCATTGAGCCCTGAGTCAAAGTGATGAACTCAGCCTCCTTCCGATTTCAGATACTCATGGGATATTACTTTTCAGAAAGGCCTCCTTGAATTCATCCCACATCCAAACATGACTAGGAGCCCTTGATCTGGCAGTGGTGTCCTACCAATACCTAGCACCTTTATGTAGCATAAAGGTTGCACATATCATCCTTCCAGGTTTCAGCCAGTCAATAAGTTCAATAATTCTCTCCATACCCACCAGTCAGTCTCCGCTTGCAAGGGGTCCGTACTACTATGAAAGATAGTGGATGTTGTTTTCTGAATTGCTCAACCACAACAGTAGTGGTCCTAGTATCAGGGGCATCTTCATGCTGTTGTTCTAGTTGAGGTGGTAACAAAAATGGTGGTGTTGGCCGTTGAGGAGTTGGTGATGGTACCGCAGCTTGTGCAAAAAGTTTGCATCATAGCGAGAAATTGTTGGGCAAAGTGTGGGTCAATCGTATTAGGCTGAGGCTGAACAGATTGTGTGGACTCTTGGGTTCGGTTATTGCTATTGTTAGTCTTTCTACTTCGAGTTGCCATAACCTTAAGTAAATGATAGTAACTATTTAGAGTTAAGTTAAATTGAGGAAATGAAACATAATTGAATGGCATGCTTTATTCATAAACATTCATAAGTTCACATAAATAACAAACCACCAGGCATACCCAGTGTCCAAACAAGCTGAGATTCAAAAATTTAAAAACATAAATTTAAACGTAAAGCAAACTAGGCATCATCTAATAATTCTTCCCAGTACCATCTCCTTGATTCGCCTCTTATTTTCCTCGGGTTTTTGTTTTGGGTCAATCGCGGAATATGACGTAGGGTTGTATTCTTCATTCGGGTCATTTTCAACATAATTTTCCTCTTAGTCAACTTGAGGTATTGTTATGACGTTACCCGGATTGAGTTATTAGCCTGGCATCCCGCTGATATACCTAACCTCTTCATGATTCACCCTCCACCTTTCCCTCATGCGTGAAAGTAATAGATCGGAAGATATCTGGTAGTCGAAGGACTCTTCGATTCCCTTGATAAATTGCCTCCAGTAAGGAGTAAGGGTTCGATCAAGGTGATACACGATCTCATCCCTATGAAATTGATATCCATTCGCTCTTACCCCTTGGTAAATCTTTTCCATGGAATTTTTCTTGTAATTCATATGCAACCAAGTAAAATGATTGGGCTTCTCAATTCGACTGGTTCCACATTGTCCACTCACTATTTATCGAAAAGAAAGGAACGAAATTACTTTTCTTCCAAAAGAACTTTTCAAAAATATTTTTTTAGGGGGGTACTAATAATTGAAAATTGAAGAGAAAGTACAAATAATTATCCACAGTTTTTCCTTTATTTTATAAAAAGGTGGTGATGAAAGAATAAATTATTGTACTAGAAGTTGGACTTTAAGAGAATGTATTAATAACCATCCACATTTTTCCCTTGTATTTATAAAGGTGATAAAGAGATGAATTATTGTACGTGGATTTATTATTAACCTTATTCGTGTAATATGTGATTCTACATTATTGCAAACTTAATCTCTAGTTGAGTCATTCCCACTAAGCTTAACATGCATTTAAAATCACATGGCTACAATCTATATATCTCATGGTTTCTACATTAGTATAAAATCTAATATTGAGGTCTTCTATCAATAATATCATATAATAGTAAACACTTGTAACATTCAAATTTCCATATTATTATTGACTTTTATGCATAACAAGCTTAAATAAAATCGTAAATAATATTCATATTTTGTCAAGATATTCATGATTGCTATTTCGTGTAATAGGTATGCTTTCATAAGTGAGATGACATGAATACTTAAAGTGCATACATACTTAGTTCAAGGAAGTCGAGCCATGGAGGATGTCGTAGTGGCTAGTGACTTACAACAACTTAATTCTCATTTTAAATATCAACTTATTTTCAAATAAACAAAGTTCATCATAATTATTCGACCCAAACTGATTCTTGGACTAAAGCTTTTCTATAGTATTAGGCTATTTAGATAATAAAGCCCCAACTAAATAAATCAATTAAAAAATGCACTCTTATAATATCCAATAAAAACCCCAATATCATATCAAATAAAAGTCCAAATTTCATACACATATTCTACACAAAATGGGATAGCCCATTAATAGGAATAATTAATTTTTTTTTCCAAACCGTTCACTGTCGCGAACAGTGAACATTAACTCAATTATTTATTTTTTTTAAAAGAAAATTCATAAAGTTCAAAATTTTGAAAATATATGTTAAGTCTACAGAACCATTAAAAAAACTCTTAGTTCTGATATCAACCGTGACAACCCGAATCTTGGACTATTCGAGTGTCACTAAATAAAATCCGATTTTCTTTTTTTTTTTCTTTTTTTTCATAGGGATTTAAATAGTGACAAGAAACTGTTTTACTCATTAAGTAAATAAAAAAGGTTTTAACTTCAATAATTAATTACGAAATCTTAATATTAAAGAATAATGCAATAATATAAAACATAGCCTAAATACTGTCTAAAAAAAATAAAATTTAAAAGTTGTGTTTCAAACATAATATAATTTATTAATCATAACTCGTTGACATTTCTACGTTGACTACCTCGAACCATCAATTGTCTGAAAAGGAAAAATATCATAGAGTGAGAGTTACAAAATCCTCATAAGTACACTATGAATTATTATCGTGTATGACTTAAATGAGTATAACAATCATAATCAAAATAATGGAAATACAATAATTTTACCGAACATAAGTGGTAAGAATTCTTATGTGTAGCGCTACTAAACTCCGGTCTCCTTAGCAATATCATAATCATATTGTATCATATGGGATCCATAATAATTTTTTTGAAATTATAACATAATAATCAAAAATTTTAAATTATTTCCTAGATATTTTTAAGTTATTTAAATTGGTTAATTTAAGGTTAGATTAAATTAATATTGTCTTTTATTTTAGTCTATTATCAAATCAAGAAAATATTTTAGTACATTATTTGATATACTAATCTTCTTAACGTGTTTAATGACTACTTTTTAGGTAAGATTTTATTCCTATCTTTAATAGTTGCTTTACTCATAAAGTAATTAATCAAGAAAGGAATTAAGCTTTGAAAAACTAATTCCCGCACGTGACCTAACAGCAAGCAATTCTGTCCTTTTTAAGCAAGTTCATATAGAATACTGCTTTATTGAATATTTTTAAAGTCAATGCCTTCTTCAAGTATTTGTAGAATACAAAACAACTTGTGCTGAATGTTCAATTCCGTCTATTGATCAAGCTGCTTGGCATGAAGTTAAGAACAAGTCAAAAGAAGAAAATACAAAGAGAGTTGTTTTAATTCTTTTTATTATTCTTTTATTAATTTGGCGAAATTACGAAAATGGATGCTAGTGTATTTTTTATCAATTAATTAGTGAATTGTTTGACCTGTGGCATACGTCGTGGATGTTTCCATGTAGGGTTTACACATTACATCTGGTGTTCACATTATTAATCTGTTAATTAAATTTCGTACTCAGTTAAAATTGTTGGAACATATTATCAACCTGCAAGTTGCTGTCATAACTGTTAGAAACTGATTGTAGTAAGTTATAACTAGCCGTCGTCCTAAGTTACAATAATGAAATTAAAATCCATTTTTAATTTATCTAGATTTTAGAATTTACAATGAGTTTCTTTTTTTGAAAAAAAAAAAACTGAATTTTGGAATAGTGATGGAGAATGTGTAATCAAAAAGTAGGAAAAAAAAATTTGTGCTTAAAAATGAGTTTTAGAAAAAAAAAAATTCCAATGGTTGTCAAACAAGAGCTAGCACAAAGTGTGCATTTGTATATTGTACTATATTAGGACAGAAAAACGGGTGAAAATCAATAAAACAAGCAAAGTTTTCTCGGCATACATACAATCCAGTATTACACTGCTCCAAAATTCGATTAATCTTTATGTGGTTTAATTAGGTTCCTAAATATACTTGAAAAAGTTTTATTTAACACTTAAACTAGTCTTGTTGCTGTATTAAATAACATTTATCCTTCGGAATACGCTGTTCTTTTCACAAGAAATTTTATTGATTATTTCCCTCCTTAGAACATAGTTCTCGATCAAGTCGTAGTTCTAGATGGCATCGATGGCTGTTTGCACGCCACTACATATTCCTTTTGAGGACAAAACAATGAAAAAGTGGTGCAAAGTAGATCCATATTAACTAAATGATAAAAAATGTTGCTTATGATTGATCAAAATTATTAATTTATAGTGACGTATATGTACAAAAGCATTGGAATTTTGTATAGAAAATGACCAATTTTCATCTGGTTATTTAAGTGGAAGTCATTAATCTATGAATGAAAAATTAAGTCAAATTCAAGTTGTCTAAATGCGTGAAATTATTGCAAAATTACGTAGAATATTATAATTTATTTTCCAACAATACATGCATTTTGAGACACAATTCTCCAATAACTATATATATATATATATTTACCCCAAAAAATGAGCCAACGGATATCGAGCTCACTCTTGCCACGTCAAATAAGTTCCGGCGTGTTTCTACTGGCGAGATGTTGAGATGGAAATGAACGTGGGAGATACTCTACGGTGAGAGGCAAAAGTGTTCGAGCTCCGACGGGTATAACAAGGATTATCGCGCTAACAACGATCGACAATCGAGAACCAAATATATTCAATAAAAAGCTAAAATAGGAATATATAGAAGGATAGATGACATGTGTATTTATGAGCGTTATATTACACGTTGAAACTTGTATTTATTGGAAACATGTTAGAAAGGAAGATGATCACTCAAATATTTGTGAGTAATATCCGTTTACTTCAATGATCAAGAGTAATCAAGTACGCAATATTCCAACTTTCAAAAATCCAATCCTTTCTAAGTTATAAATAGAATCTATTTATACTGCCTTGGCCAACGTGGTATCTGTTGGATCCGAACCACGTGGCCTCATCTCCTTAACTGAGGCTTCAATCACTGTCTATTCATACAATTAATATACTGATAAGGGGTTCGCTGCACTATACAATAGGCTGACATTCTTGATATTCTTTATTGTAAATGTTACGTCAATCACTTCAAAAAGATCCTCAAATGTGTTGTAAGAGATACCATCTGCTTCAAGAGCCTCAAATGACTTGAGGGCCTCAGGGGTCTTTATTTTGTTCCTCCGAATAGAGAGATTCAGCTTCTTTCTTCATTTCCTTAGTTAGCATTTCAACCCGACCTAGGGTGCTTCATCTATCGAGGCAGCGCCTCGATACGAGCTTCGACAATTACACTGTTTCTGTATTTGACCACCTAGGTCCTTGTTGGCTTTTCTGTTGACTTTCTGTCAACGTGGCTTGCTATGTGGCATATTGACTTTAAGCCTCGGTGGTGAGGCATAACAATAATCCCCCAAGTCTAGGCATGATCATTTATATAATGTATGAACTTGAATGTATATACAAATTTCAGTAGGGAGGTAATTTTTACCATACCTCAATAGTGTACCTGAGCTATGCAGACCTCCTCATATTGTGTTGCCAAAGTTGTCTACCTAAAGGTATTCTTACTTCTAAAATGGTTTAGGAAAAAACCATCAAAGCATGTTAACTTCGAGGTTGTATTGTCTGAAGTGCATTGAAACATCCGAAGCTGTATTTGAACTAGTTGAAGAGGAGTGGGTCTGACTCTCATAGTGTTCAAAATTGATAATTACGAAGAGTTTAAACTTTAATACGATTGAGGGACACAAGGTATTCTGAATTGTTGCGCTCAAATGATTTGCTATCGTGGTACGTTTTCAAGAAGAGACAACTGAAGTAGTTCAACTTCCCATACATGCAACCATTGTCGCATTTAATGCATAATGATGGCTGTCTCCCACACGTTTCACGAATTTCAGTTTCACGAGGTCACGTGAAGCAGACGCTCTGATCAGAGTCGTAGAAGACGAAGAGGCAGACGTACTCGAGTGGCTCAGATTTAATCTCCAAATGAATAGTCAAATGACCCGAATTGACATCTAACGGTTGGGACTAAGAGGACATGCCTATAAGAGGCAGACATTTGTAAAAGAAACCAATTTGCTTCTTACGAATTTCAATGTTACCATTCTTCATACTTTCAAACCTTCTCTAAGTCTTTTTGTTTTTTAAGATTCTTTCGAGTTTCTCTTCTTTGTGCCCAAGTTCTTTTTCTCCCTTCTCGCTTTTTTTACAATCTTCCTGGTGTTTCGTCATTACCACCATTTAGCAAGACTCGTAAGTATTTCTTTAAATTCTTTAACTTTAAAAAATTGTAATCCATGGTATGTACTGCTTCGGCTGGGGGACATAGACTTAAGTGAACTTGCTGGTGAGATGGGAGTGTAAATTACCAACATAGTTGACCTGGTTAGGGCTGTTGAAGCGGGATATAAAGCTGCTGTACTTGGAAAGGGTATGAGGGACACTGGTATAGCTTGGAGGGCAGCCAAAATCCCTTCTTATGTAGATATGTCTCACATAGTAAATCTGAGGGGAAAATGTAGGATCTCTTATAATATAGAACTTCTTTCCCCTACTCTTGATGAGCGAACCTGCTACCCTAGGACAGGTTGCGTTGCCATCAGTTAGTTTCTTCTAAAGGCTGGGCTTCGCCTGAGCCAAGTTCTTTAGAAGACAAAAACACTCTTTGGAGTACCAACTCGTTTAACCGAAATGATCTTTTCTTCACTTTAGCATTGTAATACCTGGTCATTTTTCGTTGGTAAACGACCAATTTGGCCTGAGATTAATCCTTTCTTTCTTCAAGGAGGTCAAGCTCACATCTTCGTATCTCCTCATTAGATATTTCATTGAAGTGAATTCAACGAGGGGATGGTAGACTACTTCTACTGAGCTCATAGCCTCGGCCCCATAGGCTATGGAGAAAGGAGTCTCACCTGTAGCGGTTCTACTTGTAGTCCTGATGGCCTAAAGAACTTGAAGTAGTTCATCAACCCAGGTTCCTTTTGAGGCATCCAACTTTCTTTCCAATGTGTACTTAATCGTTTTGTTGACAGCTTCTGCTAGCCCGTTTGCTTGGGGGTGATGTGGGAGGATAATATTTCTTAATACCCAATTCTTTACACAAATTCCTGACCTTGTTATTGTCAAACTATTGACCATTGTCTGAGATAATCGAATGGGAAATCCCAAACCTACAGATGATGTTCTTCCAAAGAAACTTAGAAGTGTTGGCCTCAGTAATCTTGGCAAGTGGCTCGGCCTCCACTCATTTGGTGAAGTAATCAATGGAGACAATTACAAAGTTTGAATTTACTATCGCTTTGGGAAGGGGTCCGATAAGATCAATTGCCCATTGGTAAATGGCCATGGACTGGAGACAATGCTTAACTCTTGGAAGGGTTGCCTCTGAATATTTGCAAAGCGTTGGTACTTATCACATTTCCTGACAAATTGCTGCGCATCCTTTTTCAAGGTGGGCCAGTAATATCCTTGTTTCAATATTTTTTGTACCAATGACCATCCTCCTGTATGGTTCTCACATACTCCTTCGTGAATTTTTCGGAGCATATAGCTGGCTTGTTCTCCTCCAATGCATCAGAGTAAAGGAAGTGAAAAGCCTCGCTTGTACAGTACATCATCTTGAAGGATGAAGTGAGCAGCTTGTCTTCTGAGCTTTTGGGCATCCTCTTTTCCTGAGGGTAGTGCCTGGTCTTTAAGAAGGGATATGATTGGCTTCAACCACAAGGGGGTATCTTCAACCCACATCATCACATTGCCAGTGTCGTGGAAGGTCTTGGAAGATATGCTATGGGTATCACAGTGATCAACTCAGAATCTCTACTGTTTGCCAATTTTGACAGGGTGTCGGCATGAACATTTGTTTGTGCATAGGATCTGTAGCAGTTCGAATCTTTCAAAAGAAGGAATGAATTCCGTAACCAATTTGAAATATGCAGCCATGGACTTATCTCTAGCCAAAAAATTGTCGTGGACCTGGCTCACTACCAGTTGGGAATCACTACTGATGATGAGTCTCTTTGCTTGCATTTTTTAGCCAGTCTAAGGTCAGTGAGGAGGGCCTCATATTCTACTGTATTATTGGATGCCTTGAAACTGAACCTCACGGCACTAGTAAGCTTATGACCTTCAGGGCTAATAAGGACCACACCTGTCCCTGATCCCAAGTCTCCTGATGACCCATCTATGAAGAGACTCTATATGGAGGGTTCGACGGGTTCTATCCCCTCTTCTATTTCTAGAATAGGGGTGAACTCGGCCACAAAGTCAGCAAGAGCCTACCTTTTGATGGCCTTTTGATGGCCACCCTTGGTTTAAATATGATGTCAAATTTACTAAGTTACACAGTCTACTTTAGCAACGTCCCTAAAGCATTGGGCATCTGTAGCACTTGCTTAAGGGGAAATTTGTTAATACATGAATTGTATGAGCCTGAAAATATGGCCTCAACTTTTCAAAGGCTATCACCAAAGAGAAGGCCAGCTTCTCAATGTCTGGAAGTAAGCCTTGGCTGCTAAGAGTGCTTTGCTTACATAATAAATGGGCAACTGGTGATCATCCTTTTTCTATTATCAAAACAGAACTGATAGCACTTGTGGTCACCGCTAAATACAACTGAAGTGGCTCGTCGGCCATAGGTTTGGAGAGAATGGGGCATGTCCTAAGTGTTTCTTCATTTCTTAGAGGGCTTTCTCGCATTCCTCTGTCTATTGGAATTTATTTCTGCCCTTAAGGACTTTGAAGAAGGGCAGACATTTGTCTGTTGCCTTTGAAACGAAGTGATTTAAGGCAGCCACACGACTGGTGAAGCTTTACACATCATTTGGTTTCTACGGTGACCTCATGTCCACTAAAGCCCTGACCTTTTCAGGATTAGCTTCAACGCCCCTTTGGTTGACAATGTAGCCCAAAAACTTTTCGGAAGTGACTCTAAAGGCACACTTCAAAGGATTAAGCTGCATCTTGTACCTTCTTAAAGTTTGGAACATCTTCCTGAGGTCTTCAACATGACCCCCTGCCTTTAAACTCTTCACCAACATGTCGTCCACGTAGACCTCCATAGTTTTTCCAACCAAGTCAGGGAACATCTTGTTGACGAGTCTTCAATATGTGGCCCCGACATTTTTCAATCTGAAAGGCATGACCTTATAGTAATGAAGACCCTTATCTGTGATGAAAGAAGTGTGATCTTCATCCGACGAGAACATCGAGATCTGGTTGTATCCGGAGTATGCATCTATGAAACTAAGAAGTTCGTGCCTGATAGTCGAATCCACGAGTTGGTCTATTCTCGAAAATAGGACGCAGTTGTTAGGACATGCTTGGTTCAAGTTTGAGAAATCTACACAAACCCTCCACTTTTCATTATGGTTTTTGACCAATATTGGGTTCGAGACCCATTTTGGATATACTGACTCCCTGATGAATCCACAGTCAATTAGTTTCTTAACTTCATCTTTGAGAGCTTTATATCTTTCTGGATTGAGAGCTCTTCACTTTGGCCTGTTTGACGTGACCTTTGGGTCAATGTTCAAGTGATGACAACTGACTTTTGGGTCAATTCCAACCATGTCTCCATGTTTCCAAACAAAGACATCGAGATTCATTAATAAGAAATTTTTCAACTGGTTCTTAGCTTCTATAGGTAGGTTTCTTTCGACTTGTAGGCTTTTGGAGGGGTCGTGTGGGTCTACTGGGAAGGTCACCTGTTCTTCCGTAGCTGCTGCCTCAGGCTCGCAATCAATGAAGTAAGGATCTAGCTCATCTAAGCTAGTTGTTTCATCAACAGCTCTCCATTCTCCAGGTTTCAAGGGGTGCCTTTCTT
>CADEPD010032307.1:0-10053 GCA_902829195.1 Fraxinus dipetala | reverse complement strand
AGTTGTGAATGATCAATAGAGAATCCATCACTCTTTGATAGTAAGATATTATGATCAGCATTTTATTCGCTTAAGTTGATATCAAAATCCTTTGCCAAAATGAGTTCATAAATTGAAATAAGTTTCGGCTATTATTTACTTAAGAGCTAGATAAAAAATATGATCCATTAATTGAGATTGACACATTTCCATATCTCATAATTAATCAATTATATTGATGAATGGATTTTAGTTTCATAATTAACAAACAATTTTGGTTTTGTCGCCTCGTGACATTTTCGTCACATGTATTAATGAGACACATTTTCTAGATTTCAATCAGGGATGATGAATGTGAATTAAATAATCTATATGATTAATGAAAAATTAAAGGACAATTTAATTTATCTCATTTTGTTTAGATCAAAATAATGATTCATGTTGTCCAACATCGTTTGACAAACTAATGGATCACATACAAAAGTTTAGACGAGCATGTGAAGAATTTGAGATGTGTACTTGATGTTTTGAGACGTGAAAAACTGTATGTTAATTTTAAACAATGTACCTTTTGTATGGAATGAGTTATTTTTCTTGGTTATGTTATTAGTACTAAGGGTATTGAGGTAGATAAAGAGAAAGTGAAAGCCATCAAGGAGGGGCCAACGCCTAAAAGTATCATCGATGTAAGAAATTTTCATGGTTTAACTAGTTTTTATAAGCAATTTGTTAGAGATTTTAGAATACCTGCTACACCACTCACTGAAATTGCAAAAAGAAAATATTGGGTTTTGATGAGGATTGACCAAGAAAACACATTTAACGTTATTAAGGATAGGTTGTGTTCCGCATCCGTTTTATCATTGCTTAAGTTTAGCAAAACTTTTGAGATTGAATGTAATATCTCAGAAATACGAATTAGGGCCATTTTGATGAAGATAGGCAACTCCATAGCATTTTTTAGTGAGAAGCTAAACATGGCAGCTTTGAATTACCCCACATATGACAAATAGCTTTATACTGTTGTTAAGCTTTGGAGACATGGCAACATTACTATGACCAAAGGAGTTGGTAATCCCTATTGACTTGAATCACAAAAACATCTCAAGGGCAATTGAACAAGAGACATGCAAGATGGATGGAGTATATCGAAACTTTTTCCTATGTCATTCAGTATAAAGAAAGTAAGGAGAAATAGTTGCAAATGCATTATGCAGAAGGTATGTACTTCTTACTTCATAGAGTGAGTAAGTTAAGGATATGTATGCCAATAATGCAGACTTTGCTAATGTATATATGTCATGTAATAAGGCTACAATCAATAAATTTAACAAGCATGATGGGTATTTGTTCAAGGAAAGTAAATTATGTGTGCCTAATTGTTCAATGCGTGAATTGTTGGTGCGTGAAGTACATAGTGGAGGATTGATGGGGCATTTTGATGTTAGGAAAAGCTGAAAAATATTCCATGAGTATTTTTATTGGCCTAGAATGAGAAGAGATGTTATTCAAATTTATAGTAGATACATTACTTGTAAGAAGACCAAATATAAGGTTTTGTCATATGGGTTGTATATACCCTTACCTGTTCCTAATGAGCTATATGTTGATGTATCTATCATTTTTATATTGGGGCAGCCTAGGACAAAAAGAGGTGGAGATTCTACATTCGTGGTAGTTGACATGTTTAGTAAAATGATACATTTCATTCCATGCCATAAATCAGACGATGCTACGAATGTAGCTGATTTATTTTTTTAGAGATAGTATGACTCCATGATATATCTAGAAATATTGTGTCAGATAGGAATGTTAAGTTCCTTAGCTACTTTTGGAAGGTTTTGTGGGGGTAAGTTGGCCACTAAGCTATTAATTTTTACATGTCACCCTACAAACAGATGAATAGACTTAAGTAGTTAATATAATACTAACTCAATTTTTGCACACCGTAATCAATAAAAATTTGAAAAATTAGAAAGATTGCACTTTTATGGTTGTCGCATTGGTTAAATGAATTCATTGTAATTGAATACTTTTGATTAAGGCATATTCAAGTTCACATAGAAATATGGTGGGTTGAGGGGGCTCGGCGTGTATATGAGAGAAGTAAGGAGGTCAACCTTAATTAGGTAGAATTGATTTAAACTCAAGAGAAGTAAATCAATTAATTTTGAGGAATTTGACTGAGTATATAAATCAATTATTATAAAATTTGGTAATTGAGATTAAAAGGGTAACTATTGTGAACTCTTGACTTGTAACATTTAAACTATCGTTACAAATCAATTTGTGCATTTATTAATTGTTTTCATAGATTAGAATAAAAAAATCATAAAAAGAAGATAAAACACTTTTAATTGTTTTCAATCGAATTGAAATTAGAAATAGTTGAATCAACCGTTAGATATTTGTCCTTGTGGGAACGACAATTCGAACTCTTAATACTAATTATGATATGTATACTTAATGTATATAAAATCGACAAAATTGACAATTATACTTAATGTATATAAAATCGACAAAATTGACAATTGGAATACACTAATAGCGCACATCAAAGTAAATTGGGCAAAAATGTTTGTTGACTTCGTTTCTCTCACCGTAGACATGGACAATAAATACCGGGCCCACTCATGTTCTATCAAGCTCATTCCAACATGCATGAAAAGAATGTCAATCGATAATAAAACAAGGTCTGGACGTAGGAGAAGCTTTGTAACACGAGACAAAAATGTTCGGGCTCCGACGAAGTATGCGAGATAAATTACAAGGCAATGAATGACCAACTAAGAGCCAAACTCAAAATAAAGATCACACATCAAACATTAAAAACCAAAAATTAATAAAAAAAGAAAGAGAATATATGGCTTGCAGTCAATATTTTTGCATTACCCCCCGAATGATACAAATTGGGGATATTTATAGTGTTACATGTGAAATAGTAACCATTGGATGAAAGGACAAATTGATTCATCTCTTTTATCGAAGCATCACATCCTAAATATCAATTTTGACTTCACCAGCCTGCAACACATTAAATGTCCCAAAAGGGAGGCGGCCACCCCATAACCTATACTGACAAAAGTGACATTTCTACTCATTACAAAAGTCCAATTAATCATTCTAAAAGGATTTCATAAATTTAATATCTTCAAACGTGGATTGTCACCAGCCTTAGTTGGGCATCGGATTCTACTTCGTTGAACCTCACCACTTCGGCAAAGAAGTTTCGGTTTACCTCAGATTTCTTTAGTAGAGGGGCTTCAGAAAGGGCCAGCCTCATGAATTGCTTCGATAAGACGTGGGTCGGATTTGTCTGGACACTCTAGTATATCATACTCTACTTGGGATGCCACATGGCTTCGGCAGAAGGTGCTTCGATAGGTTGACTGAGTCACGTTGGAGCCTAGGTGGCGAAATATAACAATAGTCTCCCAAGTCCATGTATGGTTATTTATGTCATGCGTGAACTTCTATTTTGAGCAAAATTTCTTTAAAGCATGTTTCTCGTCATGATTAGGTTTTTGACCAATACAATTGTCCCCCAAGTCCAAGTATAAGTATTGATATCATAGTTGGAGTTCAAAGTTAAACTTGATTCTCGGGCCCTATTCTTATGTATTGCTGAACTGCTTAAGCTCCATGCATTGGGAAGGGCTGAACTGCTGAAGCTTTCATTTTGAAAATAGCTGAAATTTGCTTGTTGAGCCGAAGTAGGGAAGGACTGAACTGTTTAGGCTCTTGTTTTTATTATCAATAAAGTATACTTTTGAGAATTGTGCCAATGATTTGAAGTTTTCGGTACATTATTAAGGAAAGACAACTGAGGCGTTTCGACTCTCAATATACTTACAATTGTTACATACTGAATATGCAATGATGGTTATGCTGTTGCAATTTTAGATCGATGCGCTGAGGCTCTTGCATGAGAGACATGCATCAAGTCGAGGTGTTAAGAACAAAAACTATTTAAATTTAACACCTCAGATGAAGTTAAAAATGGACACTTCAAATAAAGTAGATCTAGACCCAATGGCTGAGCTTCGTTCTTTCCTCCTATAAAAGCCGAAATCATGCTCCTTGTATCATTTTTGACCTTTGCAAAAGTCTCCAAATTTCTCCGGTAATCGAAAAAACTTTTTCAGTCATTTTTGTTCTATGGTGCGACATCGCATTCATATAGCTTCCTTTCATTTAGGTAATTTATCTAAAAGGTTTTATCTCCCCTCCTTTCTATTTGTTGTTTTCTCGATTTCAATGGCTTTCAGGTCGAGTGCTAGCGGTGGGAGGGTCACAATTGCTAGGGTTGGGGAACAGGCTGCGCCTAAGGTGTCGAATAGAGGTTATTGGGCAATGAGTGAAGGGATAATTGATTATGAGGTGGGTTCGGGGGATTTAAGAATCAGTTCTGCAATGACCTCCGCAAAGTTGGCTGAAATTAGGGAAAATTATAGAATCTTGGATTCTAGAAAAGTCTTAGAGCTCGAAGACCATAAGCGCTTACTATCCGAGGTCAGGATGTGTGGCAGTTAGTGATTTCTTGTTTAGAGCGATTGTGTGTCTACCTCTACACCCATTTTTTAGGGTAGTGCTGAGGTCCTACATATTAGCTCCCCCCTAATTATAGCCAAATGGGTGGAGTCTATTGGTCGGGGCATATTTCCTTTATAGCCAATTGTAATACCTCGAACTTCACATCACATTTGGCCAATATGATTCATGCATTCCAAGCTATTTATAATGTCATTTACATCAATTTTCTTAATTGCTCTCTCTTAAAATGATGTATTCGATTATTGAGGTTTTAAGACATTGGTATGGTGCTAGCCATTTACTCCTTAATCTAGGTTGTGAATTTTTACGTTGAGCTATGGTAGAGAAAAAAAGATTAATCTGGGTATTGGAGATTGACTTGCTAAGCAATGGGAATATTGAAAAGACCAGAATTAGTATCGACAAAGTTGCTAGTTCTCTACTCGATTGATCAAGGTAACCTTAAACTCTAGATAGATGATTGACACATTTGGGACATAAGGCATGAAGTAACATGATCACAATGCGATAAGATAAGGTTTATATGATGTTATAAACATTGAGGTAAAAATCATGTACGAAATTTGAATGAACAGATGCTTGTGAGCAAAGTTTTCAGGAATTGAAGAAAAGATTGACTTCGGCCCCTATCCTTTCAATTCCATCTGGTACTGGGAACTTTGTGGTTTACAGTGATGCTTCCAAGAGTGGTTTAGGATGTGTATTGATGCAAAATGATAAAGTTATTGCATATGGATCTAGGCAACTTAAAGAATACGAAAAGAATTATCCTACACATGACTTGGAGCTTGTCGTCGTTGTATTTGTACGTAAAATATGGAGGCATTATTTGTACGGGGAAAGGTACGAGATTTATGCTGATCACAAAAGTTTGAAATATTTGTTTACACAAAAGAAATTGAATATGAGACAAAGAAGGTATCTAGAGTTGGTAAAAGATTATGATTGTGTTATCAATTATCATAAAGCTAACGTTGTAGCTGATGCGTTGAGTAGAAAATCGATATCTAAGGTTGCAACTATGAGTGACTCAAAAACTAGAGTGGGTGGACTTACAGAAAATGGATATTGAAATAGTATCGTCAGGATCTGTGGAGGCTAAACTTGCAGCATTGACACTTTAGCTAACTTTATTAAATAGAATCCAGCAAGGACAATAGGAAGATGATTATTGTTCCAAGGTGAAGAATGATATACATGATGGAAAAGCTTCAGACTTTTAGATATCAAAAAATGGTATCTTGCAGTTTATAAAGCGATTGTTTGTACTTGATGCAGAGAATATTCGAGGTGAT
Organism: Fraxinus dipetala; assembly: GCA_902829195.1. NCBI lineage: Eukaryota > Viridiplantae > Streptophyta > Magnoliopsida > Lamiales > Oleaceae > Fraxinus > Fraxinus dipetala. The sequence continues at coordinate 4,225 of CADEPD010032307.1, read as the reverse complement.
ATTCTATTTGAAGCACACACGACACCAATATGTGGGACAATGTTTAACGTATCAACAGATAAAAGCAGAATTTAATAAGGTTATTTAATGCTTCCTACTAAGAGTTAGTGATTTGACATATTGGTGTCTACTACGGAGATGTTACGTCAATCAATCACCTACAGATTGTCAAAGACCTTTAGATTAGAAGAGTTGAGGTGATGACCCCATGCCTCTGCCAGCAATGAGTGATCCCTCATGTCATTTTGGTGACTTGCACTTATACACGTCTCACTTCGTCACTTCGGTTAGCCAAAAGGACGAATTTTGGAGCATCGATGCTTTGGTAGAGAGGCTGAAGGTGATGCTTCAGTTCATGCGCGCAACATGGAGTGTGGGGCTTGTTCTGGGAGCCACGTGGCGTCAGGGGGTGTGAGAAATTACCCGAAGTCTAGTGAGTATTTTTCGTGTTTTCAGAAGAAAGAATAAAAATGTAATGAATTTTATCATTTTCAATGAATATTAAATATGTTTTTTCTAGTGTGTGTGTGATTATTTACAGAGATTATAGTGAGTTACAACGTGCAATTATTTCGGTAATTGGTTCCCATCTGTTGTTTATGTTGGTTATTTTCATATTTGGGAACGAGTGTTTATCATGGGCAGGATTGCTTTTTGTATATATCAACAATGGTTTTTTCGTCAGAGTAATGTTATTCATGGTTTACAATTGTAGTAGTCATTCTATATGACGACTTGTTACTTGAGGTATAATTATCTATAATTTTATTGTTAAATAATATGTTAGTGCCTCAAATAAGAAGGATTATTGTAGTCACTAATCATGAATAGCATTACTTTTTTCGTAAGTACATGCTAAGTGCTCAATACAATGCTAATGATCAGTCAAGTTGTAAGAATATAGCCTCAATCGGAAGTGTTGCTTGATCACCTTTTGAAGTGAACTAATGCTTGTTAGGTATTTATTGTACACATTTCTTGTCGGGTATGTTTCAATGGAGGGTCGGTTGTTAACCATGCAGAAGTGATTGAAGCGAAGTCCTAATAAGATAACTTGCTCGAAAGTGCAGCCAGACGCCTTCTTTTCGGGTGAAACTAATTCTTATTTGATGTTTTTGATTCACATTGCTTTAAACCCAAAACAAACAAAAGGGAACGATATCTCAATTAACATCGAAGCTACCATGTTTTTCATGTATTTCTTTTAGTCGTGTAGCTTATGCGCCAACAAGATAGGCGAAGCCAAAGCAATAGGAGCTACCATGTTTCTCATCTAGTTAGATAACACTTGAGAAATTTATAAATCATTTATAAACATAAGAAATAGTAATAAATTTCATCAGACTGTGATTAATAAATGAGAAATACTTAATTAACTTTGACTAAATTTATATAAATTGGTTGCCAAACGGAAGCTTAGTAATAATCTAAGAGTACATTTCATTCTATTGATTTCCTATTTGCAGCTATTAAAATTTCCCCTTGGCCAAGAAAAAAGGCCCATGACCTAAAAAACCCTCTATTATTCCAAGCACTCCGGCAAGAGAATTAAGAAGAATCAAATTAGACAGCATAAATAGAACAAGGCCATTCAGTCTTATCCATTGCAATTAAAAAGAAAACCGTGATTTATAACAAGCAATATAAAAACACGGGGAAAGAGATTACAAATATAAAACGATCTCTTCAACCCTTTATATACTGAATCATGCGACTCTTACCATCCTTTATTCAATGCATGAAAAACCGAATTTATGGAAATTGTACTAGCAATAGGAGATTGTTTGAGGAACGCTTACCCAGACCATCCTCTCTGAGAAGCTCCAGAAGAATGTCCATTCAGCCTGTCAAGCACGGTATTAAAATCGATAGGCTGCCCGCTTTCTTCCATCCTTTGAATCAGGCCAACAATATGATCAGCTCTGTAACCCATGCCTGCCAACTTCTCGATCAACTCATTGTAGGGATGGCCACGCATTAATTGAGGTGGGCGAATCATCATATTAGTGCTAGCCATATGCTGTGGGTTTTGGAGAGGGACACTTGTCGGAGGATAAGCATTTTGTTGAAAGTGAGATTGTGGGGTTGGATGGTGTGTCCTTCCGCCTTCACCATCAAATATCATATAAGCATTTCCCGAGGGAAGTGCTGGACGAGGGCCACTAGGCACATACCCATCTCCTGATTGTGCGTTGTATGAAGCCTTCGGATGCTGCATGGGAGGTTGAGGCTGACTTGGTCTGCCAACACCACCATAACCATAAGACATTGCCTCAGGTCCAGCGTTGCCCAGTTGGGAAGTTACAGAATATGACACTTGCATTGGCATGCTATTAGGAGTCATTTCTGCAGAAGGATTTGGCTGATTTGGTGGATAGGAAGGATAAAGTGCTGGAGATGAGGATCTAATCTGCGGTTGCATATGGACCTGCTGGGGTGGTTGAACCTGCTGAGGAGGCTGCTGCGTCCACTGCTGCTGATATTGGGGCAATGACTGCACCTGTGAGTTCTGGTTTGATTGTGTCTGCTGAGGTGCCACCCTAGAGAGATCTTGAATTTGAGTTTGTGTTGGCAGATATTGAACCTGCGATGGAGGCAAGTAATATGACTGTGTTTGTGCCATACTATGTGAAGCCAAGGATGGTTGGGGTGCCATAGGAGGAGCCTGCTGATGCTCAACGGGTTGTGTAGGGGGGAGAGGTTGAGGAGCTACTTGATGTGGTAGAGCAAGTGCCAATTGCTGACCATGTGCATCTGATGAGTTATCACTCTTTTTGGCATCAATAGCAGGCTGTGATGGTCTATCCTCGTTCTGTGGTGAATTGCTAGTCACAGAGGACTCCTTTTGCACAAGATGAAGCTTGGCCAGCTCCTTCTGAGTTTCAGCCAGTTCTTGCCTATCTCTTATGATCTGCACAGATCTGTGAACCTGCATTAAAAATCAGAAAACTAGATCATCGGCATCGCCTGAAAAATTTCTATTTTGTCTACATCAAGACAGATATGAAGAAAGAAGAACTTGATCCGGCACACGATCAAGAATGCACTAAACCATATCACTAGTCGCCAAACCAAGATGCCACATTTGCATATTCAGACGATCATGTTAGATGAGGAAGTATACAAATAATTAACTCATCCTGCGTGCAAAGGTTCAATGACGGAATTTGATGCAATGCATAGAAAACATCTAAACTATAATAACTGCTGACAGGAAAAATGATGACTATAACACCACCAAAAATAATGGTTTTTGGGAGATAAACTATGCTAAAACTTGAAAGATAACTAAACAACATACGAGCTTAAGTATCCAGCAAAAACAATTAATAGATTTCAAAAAATAGCAAAAGCAGGACCACATTTACATTCCTGTGATTCTATATATCTACCAACACTTGCCAGTGTTGTTAGTGGAATAAAAGGAAAGCTACCATATTTAATAGGTTACCGTTAATAAATATTGTGATTGATAGTTACCATATTTAGCTATGATTTGGGTCTCTTCTTTGTGGGCATGAGCAATGTCGTTACTGCCAGTTCATGATTGCAAATTGATGCTTTTACCAGCATTAATTTGAGGGGGATGTCAGTAGAATATAAGGAAAACTCGAATATAAAAAAGCTACCATATTTAATAGATTACATTAATGAATATTGTAATTGATAGCTACCATATTTAGTTGTGATTTTGGTTCTATATAATGAGAGAACCACTCACATTGAGAGGCATCGAGTCTTACTGAGAATTTTATCAAGCCTAACATGTCCTTTAAATGGGTTTAGTGAATGCATCAGAAGATAGCATCATACAGTCCTTGCACCATGAGAAATGTAAAATGCCCGACACATAAGTAGGACCTCACTAAGCATAGAAGTAATGAAAACGAAAACTACAAGAGATTTTACTCACCTCTTGGACGTGCTTTTCCAGAAATTTGAGCTTTGTTTCTGCTTCTCCATGATCACGAACTAACTCGGAACGCATTTCCCCAATAGATTTGTCAAGATTGTAACAATATAGTTCCAACTGTGACAGTCGCGAGCTGATTCCCTCAAGAAAACGCATGAGATTGTCTGAATACTTCTTCATGGTCTTGTCAACAGTAGAGATAACATCTTGATTAAATGAAGATTCTTCTGGTGGACTGTAAGTAGTTGGATAACCAGATGATCTAGCCACTCTGTTTTTGTGAAATTCCTGCTTAATTTAGAGTACAGAACT
>CADEPD010032298.1:0-17406 GCA_902829195.1 Fraxinus dipetala | reverse complement strand
TATTTTAGGTACCTGAACCTCTTCTGGAATTGTAATCACGTTTCAGAAGTACCATAAATTTATGAAATATAATATTGACGAATTTTCCTTCTTGGACGTCATTCGAGTTGGAGCATTTAAAACTGGTGTATGAGATATTTTGATCTCTTTGATGAGTAAATGCATCTAAGTGAATCATCGTTCGAACTTCTGGTTAGAATTGCCTTATGTGAGGATTTAGATAGTATAATTGTCAATCAGCAACTGCGTTATAAAATATCACTCGCTAGAGCTTAAGATATTTCATAAGGGTTCAAACTACATGTTTATAATCAGCATTCTTTAATTTCCATCTCAATTTATTGTGATGGATCAATTATACATATATTGTACTATTAAAATAATTAGATAGAAATATTAGGCTTGAATATAAGGCAAATATAGCGAGGAAAACTTTAATGTTGGCATGATGCTAATAGCATTCCCTAAACAGAACTGGTAAGCACTTCGTTATAATCTATCTATCTTTCTGTGAAGGAGAGAAATAAAGCAAACCCTGCAAAAAGGGTACTACTATCTTTCTCCTCGTTCTTCTAGAGTATGTCCAAAACTTGCAATTTATCCCTAATAAGGTGCATAATTGGAAGGAAGGTTTTTCTTTGTTCGTGACAATTGGGGGCTTCAACTCAATGACCCCAATCCTTCTATCATTATTCATCAATTTTACGGTGAATACAGTAAGTATTAGTTCCTTACTCACCCATTATTTTTAATTTTGATGTTTTCTTATTTTGTTATGCTTGTACAGGTAACGGGCTCCTCTTCATGGTCAAGCTCTTAGTGACCTTCGTGCCTTGGTTGCACTTATTCTTAATTTGGGTTTTGAAGCTCGCGAGACCAAATGATTGTTCCATCCAAACAACTCAAGTTTTTATAACTTTGGTGTTCAGACTACTATGGGTGAGTTTCTATACTAGTTTTCTTGCTCATGTTTTTTTATTTTCATATAATATATGAATCTTTTTTTTTTTTTCTTTTGCATTTCGAATTAATTTCAGTGTTAATCCTTCGACAGACTCTAAGCGCCAGAAAACTTCTGCACCTCTCCCTTCTAAGGAACACGGCCCGAAGGATTAAGGGTCAAAGAATATGTCATTGCGTGCCCTCTAAAGGGAAAAGAAAGGCATCGGGTGGATCCGAGCCAATTATTGATCCCAAAGTATCCTACTCCTCAAAGGTTTTACCCCCGATTCTAAATCTTTATTTATCCTTCGTTGTAATGAGGAATTAGATTCGAGAGTTTTGTCGGCGCTTTCTCCTTCTCCTTCCAGGATAGCAAGATATGCATATGCTTATTTGAATCAGTTTTGGAAAGGCTCGCACAGAAGCAACCCTACTCACAGTGGAAAAATGATTGACGCTCATACCATGCAAGCTGCTATTCTACATCACGATCAGCAGGCTGAGTATTAGGCTTGCATTTTGCAGCGACAAGAAGGTTAAATTTTTGGAGAAGAGGTGCATGGTTCTTCAGTATAAAGAGATAAGCAAGGGTGCTCAAATTTTGACTACAAGGGAAGCTTTCTTGGTAGCTGACGTCAAGGAGGTCTCCAAGGATCTGGAACTGGTCAAGAAGATCCATGCAACTTATGTCTTCAAGATTGAGCGTGAAGTTTCATGCGTTAGAAAGAAAATGCAACTCACGAGGTCAGAGCAATATTCCACTTCCAAAAATCTTGATAAAGCAAATAATGAAATAACCTCGCTTCTCATTCATTTGGAGAGTAACGAGACAAAATTGACTATTATGGAGTCCAGCTTTTCTGAGGCAAAACTCATTGAGGAGGCTATACAAGAGAGGTGTAATAAGGTTCTCAATAGCATTAGGAGTTTTTACCTCAAGTGGAACATGGACTTCTTGGAAGCTCATAAAGAAGATGTTGAAGAGACCTTATCTCCTGAGGCTCCTCCATCGGCCTCAGAGACTCAAGGCACTTCGTCCATTCCTATCGATCCTTCCCATCATGTGGGTTATTAGGCTATTCCTTCAAGCGGGGTTGTAGCTACTTTTGAGCCTCCTAACGCTCTTACTTTTGCTCATCTCCATCTTCCGAGGCAATTATACCCTCAAAAGGTAATGTTCCTATTAAACTACACGATCCGATTTTTGGGAATCTTCAGACTTTGGTTAATTTGGAGAAATAGCTATGTATTTGTCTCATCATCTTATTGTAGTGAAATATTTGTCGTCCCTTTTGTATAAAATTGTCTATTTCATTTACTTTATTTGCCCTCACTTTATTTAACTTACTCGATATTCAGTTGTGCTTTGCATAATCATCTTTTTGTATATTATTAACACAATTTGTAAAATATAAGATTTCATTCAATCTCTTATTGCAACAAAATATAGATCAATGGATTACGATCATGACTTTTTGTCATGATTTTTTGTTATACAAATATTTCGTGCGTATTTAATGATGTCTCTTCATGACTTCAAACCTCGTCGGTAGACTTAAACTCACCTTTTTTATAGTTGATCTTTCTTAGGGGGGTCGAATTTAGTCCCCGTTTTTTTGGTGGAATGAACCTCACCTTTGGTTTTGAAATTCCATCATAGGCGAAAGAAAACTAGCATTTAGCCAAAACTTTGTTATAGGCGGGAAGAGGCTCGCATCTTGCCTTTCCCGTGTTCACTTATTCTCGTTATTAAGACCTTATTTCAGGTCCAACCTTGGCTTGATTGTTTCAATATTTATGCTTCCCCTAATACTTACGAAGTTATACTTACTGGCATGTAGGTTTTTCAACTTACCTTCACAACATCGAATACTTACTTTCCTAAACAAGGGTTTTCAAGCATGTTCACGTCTTTTATCATCAGTATTGATTTGACTTTTTATTCGGCCCAACTTTCTACAGTAATCTATCTTTTTGGAATCAGTATTTTTCCATTGAAGCTACACTAAAGTCCAGCCATGGACATCTCGGAATGATTAACCTACATTTGATTGAAAGAATATTTGTGTGGCTTAATATTCTATAATAGATAGTTAAGGTCTTTGCAAGCTATCAGGATTATCATTACCAATGCATCATAGTACGGATGCATGATTCTTTGTTTGTCGTCATTATTTAAATGTAATTGGAAGCGTTGCAGTTTTTTTTCAGGATTACCTTAAATCTAAAAATATTTTAACGTCGGCTCCCTAGTTGCTTGGGAATATTACCTTTGGGCATTCCTCGTTTTTCCTGTGTTGAGAATTTGGGACATTAATTATTGCCTGCGATGCCTCTACATGCCTTTGTTTTTCTCCTTTTTCTTGCCTTTTGGTTGGATATACAGGCCTCCGATTTTCAGATACTTTATGCATGTTTATTTACTGATTTTGCTGCTTCGCCATCTTAAGCACTTTGAAGCATTTATTTGTATCATGATTCTGGCGTGATGGATTCAACGAAATTTTGCCTTCTATTTTTAGATGATGGATTTGTTTTGTTTACAATTTATGAGGATATTGTAGAGAATGTGTGCATCTTGTCCTTGGGTTCATCAAAACGAAGGCATTAAACTTTTAGTCATCCGGATGCATATGATAAGGCTTTGCTTTTGAATCTTTCCGTGCAACCTTGTTTCTTCTTCCTTCGATTCCTAAGTATATATATACTCTATCTGGATCTTATTCCGTATTAGGTCTATTAATTGGTGGAAGGAACATGAATTTCTTTTGTTGATATTTCTTGAGAAGAAAGTTTTTGTTAACAACTAGTTGTTTCATAAGGCACCCTTCGTTCGTCATATCTTTGCTAGCGATCATTTCAGCTCTAAACTGTGGAAAATAGTTCTCGAGGGACTTTCCTTCTTCTTGCCTTACATGATTTAACCCTAGGGCTAGTGCTTGTTCCATCCTGTTCTTATGATTGCTCGTTTCTCTATTGCAAGTTGGGTTTCATATTTCCCATGGAGTTGACATTGCACGGACTGAATTGGCTTTCTGCTCTCCAATCTTCATGATGATTGTGGTGGTCATACTCTTTGTTACGAGCGTTCATCTCGTCCGTGAGTCTCTCTAGGGTGGGGTGGTTCATCCGCCACTCATTCTTCTTCCTTTACGACATATTATTCGAGGTACTTAATACCTATGAGTTGTTGTTGCTCCCTGGAAGAAGCTAGCAACGAGCTCCATTTCAATTTCACGAACTTCACCTTGCCAACCCGTCTTCGGACTTTCAGGCTATGCACGTAGAGATTCATTTTCGGCTATTCGTATCTTGAGGTTTTCCATCATTTCCTATGAAAATCTGCATAGAAAAAGTCACAGTATTTCATTGAAGCAATTAATTAGAAGCATACATGTGTGTTTTTGAAAATTTAAACATACTAATTGAAATCTTCTTTTAATCTTGCTTTCAATTCATATTTATTTGAATCAATTCAATTGATGCATCCAAGGTGTTACGAAAATGAGAGTGTGAAAAATTGATATTATGTCAATTTTCTATAATAAAAAAAGTTGCAGTATCTTCTTGAAGCAATTAACTAGATACGTACATGTTTTTTAAAATTAAAATATACGAATTCAAACCTTATTTTAATCTTACATTCAATTATATTTTTTTGAATTAATTCAATTGATGTATCAAAGTATCTGCGAAAATGAAAATGTGAAAAAGTGACAATATTTGAAAAAGTGACATTATCTTAGTGGAGCAATTAATTAGATGCATACGTGTGTTTTTGAAAATTTAAATATATGAATTCAAACTTTATTTTACTCTTACATTCAATTTATATTTGTTTGAATCAATTCAATTGATACATTTAAGATTTTTGCAAAAATGAGAATAGGAAAAGTGAAAAAATTAGAATTTTTTTTTTAAATTTATGTTTTAGCGTTACCAAATTTGGCCTATGTACGGGGGCTATTTTATTCATTTGTCGAGTGAGGTTTTTGTTATTATTTTGAAGTATTCACAACAAACTTTGAAATACATATTTTGAATTTAAAAATCTATAAACGATGTAACAAGTAAAAAATGCTTTAAGAAATGAAGTTAATAGTTACAGTTTATTTTGTGTTCAATAATTTATGTAAAATAATTTTCGACATTTAAACTTCGTCCATAACATATTTATCATGGCTACATTGCAAGTTTTCTAATAGATTTTAAATAGCTTAAAATGGATAATCGTAGCAGAAAATATATTATCAAACGAAAACTTTTTAATAAAAAAATTTTAAAAAGTGAAAAATATCATATGCAAAGTGTCGCAGTTAGTTTTTGGAGCGATTTTGCTGACTTTCAAGTGTTTTATATTTTTAGTTGACGTAATAATTAAGGTTATTAAAACTTTGATTTTGTTTAAGTGTATTAATCAATTTCTTTTCGGTACAGTGTCTAATTTTCTCTATAAATTGTTGTATAATTCCATTATTTAGAAGTAGAGTTATTCTTCTTGTCTTGTTGTCATTCTAGTTGTGACCTGTCGCACTAAAATATGAAAAGTGTTAAACGCCTCGCGCCGGTGATCTTGGAGATGACCGCGCACAGCCAAGGCGTGGTCCCATGTGAATAAAATAATCTCCGATGTGTGCGCGCGGTCATTTCCGCAATCACCCACGCGAGGCACTGTAGCACGGCTCCTGAAATATAGATCTTATGCCGTCTTCGCAATAAACACCTAATTCTCCACGATAAAATCCCAACAATTATATGCGCGTGGGCCTGCTTGATTTGGCAGCTGAATAGCCTGTCCAGGTTCTTCCTTACCCGAAACCCTAAGTCTGCTGCTAGATCATTCGGAGAACAATGGGGGACTACGACGATGCCCTGATGCGCAATCCAAACGCCGCCGTTCAGGCCCGCACCAAGGTTCAGAACCGCGCTAATGTTGTACAGCTTAAGCTGGTACACTATCCCTAATCCGGCCATCTTTCCGTTGCTATTTGTGGCTTTATTTAGGAATTAACATTTGAGTTGAGGTTGTTTGGATTTACTGACTTGATATAAAGACTGTTATTTGATAAGTTCGAGCTGTTACGTTAGTGTAATTTTTTACTGTTCTTATGGATTCGGGTTTTATCTAATACATTGTATTTTTGAAATTTAGTTTAATAGTTATGTTTCCTGGATTGGTGTTAATTTGTCTGAATTAAGGAATTTAGAGTTTCAGCTGTACATCCCAATTTCTTTCTGCTGAAACCGTTTTATGATGAATTGTGAATTTAATTTTTATTTACCGCCTATAAGATAATGCACGAGCATGACCATGTGAAAGTCTAAAAGATACATTTTAGTGTTAGGTACTATGGTTTACTGTGAATCTTACACTTGTGTTGATATTTTTTTTACGTTTTTCATGGTTTTTGGATTTAATTGCTCAGATTGGTCAAAGTCATCCAACGGGCCTAACAACGAATCTTCTGAAGTTATTCGAACCTAGGCCACCTCTAGAGTACAAACAACCTCTAGAAAAGAGGAAATGCCCTCCATATACAGGTTTATAGTTGCTTTGAGTTTAGATAAAGCCTTTAACTATGTTGCAAAATATTTTATTTTTGACTATGCATTTGTATGGTCTTCTTTGCTTTTACAGGTATTGCTCAATTTGTTAGTAATTTTGCTAACCCTGGCGATCCTGAATATTCGCCACCTGTGCAGAAGGGTGAAAATCCGGTTAGATTTCGTTTGCTATTAAATCTTACCTATGGGATTTTGCATATTAGGAACTATGTGATCTGCATACATCCATCAATTATTTCTATTGACTCAATGTTGCTATAAATAGGATAAAAACATACCTGTAGACGGACTTCAGTACCTTCACAAATAGGAATGAAATTAAGCCACTCTTTGGTAGAGATTTTTTAAGAATAGATTTTGTGGAAGTAATTTAAAAAAAATTGTTTTTTGGGAGATGTGTGGTTAAAAATTAGAGAAAAGTTACGAGTCCACATGCAAAATTATTTAACTAAGAGAATGTGTAGTTGAAAATGTTTTTTTGGAAAAATGAGTTTTAGAAAATGAGGACCAAACAATGGTCGAGTAATGTAATTTTTGAACCTCTTGATTGTCCCATACCACATTTGGAGGGATGTCTTTCCAGAGTTCTTTACCCTTTTTAATGTTGGCTTGATATAGTAGTACGTGGATGCTATGACTGAATCCATATATATTTCAGCTTTGTAGAAGCTTTCGAGTCTTTTATATGTAAAAGGAAATCTATGAAGGACCATACATATTGTGTTAAGAATGACATTCCATGTATCGTAACGCTTTATTTTCTATTCCATTGTATGGTTCATGTATTTGTAGCCACTTCTGAGTTCTGAGAGATTAGGACTGCAGTAAAACTGTCACAGCTTTCCTGTTTTCCCTCTTTTGGCAGAGATGGGTTTTCTTGTTTGTATTCTTAACAAATTCCAACTATGAATCCTCTGTATTTTTATTCTACTGTTTTTTGTTGGATGTAATGTCCCATATGTTGCGCATGTGTAAATGCAAGAAATTTGTATACTTGCATGTGGAATATATTTCTTGATACTTTGATGCATAAAGGTGCAAAGAAAAGCCATAATTCACAAAGTAAGGCTGGAGGAGGGGGCAATAAAGGCTGCCGAGGAGCTTGAGAAATGTGATTAAGGCTTTCTTTCTTCAAGTAATTTTATTTTCATTGATTCTAGTAAACTTATTCTTTTGATGTGATGGTCTATACAGATGATCCAAATAATGACCCAAATATTTCTGGAGATCCGTACAAAACTTTGTTTGTAGCTAGACTTGTGAGTGGCTCTTTTTTTCGTGACGGTCAGTTTCTCTGTGACAATCTATATTTTGCACTTGTCGACTAAATTGAAACATTATTTTGTTTCAGAACTACGAGACAACAGAGAGCAGAGTCAAACAGGAGTTTGAGGCTTATGGCCCTATCAAGCGGGTAGGTATTACGGAGTTGGAGTTATTGGTTTTTGGTTTGGTAAGAGTTTTACGTATTGCGTGGTAGTGTGCTTTTTTCCTCTTTAGTCTGTAAGTACAGTCCAAAATATTTCAATATTTGAAATTACAGTCCTTTCCACCCCACCCCCACCCCCATGATTACAAAGCCTTTTTTTCAAAATAAAAGAAATAATTGAGTTTTCTACTCAATATTGGTAATTTAAGTTATTTTGAGATTCTTCTTAGTAGAATGTGATATGATAAATGATAAAAGTTTAGGCTCTATGTGGATAACATGATGGATATCCTGTATCCGCCATTTCCATGAGCGTATACATTAAATAATTACTAGTTTTTATGAATTTCACAATCTTTTTGATCAAAAGTATTTGTTGTTCGCAATTCTGTAGACAACTCTGTTGAAAGAACACATCAAATTTGAGCTGTATGTTTTGCACCAATTTTAGCGAAGTTGAGCATAATTACCATTTCTTTTCTAAAATATTGGTTGATGGTCAAATCAATCACCCCAGGTATTACCAGCAGTTGCTATTGTTTTTGTTTCACTTGTCTTACCTATGACTTCTGCTTTTGATGGACTTGGAATTCTCTTCCGAAACTAGGGAATAATAAATTTTTAGGCACTGATCCAAAAATAAGGTTCAAAATATGTGTATCCCCATTGAGAAAAGAACAATTGTTCAGCTCTTGGTTTATAGATTGTTCCACTGCAACCAATCAAAATTAAACGATGGCGCTTCATCCATGCAAAGCTGAAAATGTTAATTTGTGAAGACTGGTGATGCCTTGTGCCTTTTTAGCTATTATTTCAAGCAGCATTGGGAGGGGAAACATTTTCCTACACTGGGTAGTAATTGGGAGTATTAGCATCTCTCTCTCTCTCTCTCTCTCGCTCTCTCTCTCCCTCCCTCCCTATGCCCTTTATTTTAAGTACACTGCCTTTCCTGCTGCTGAAAACAATTCTTTTTGGATTTAAAGGCTGTCAAAAATGTTCCTCATTTCATTTTTACTTCTAAAAATTCCCTGGTAAGGGGATGTTAGTTCATGTGAAATGGTAAATTGGCCAAGGCGTGTTTGCGGCTCTAGAAGTGATGGTGGTGTGCCTCGCCCTGGAAGCTGTATGATTAAAAGGTGAGCACGGCTTATTAGGCTAAGCGCCTGTCTGCCTTGCCATTAGGCTCTTTTTAATATTATAATATTAACAATAATAGTATGGAAGTAAACATACTCAGAAAAGTATTCTGTCTACAGTGGATACTATTCTGCTTCTGTTATTACCGCTTAGCGGTGTTTTCCATTTGAGTTTCAGGTCACCTTGATTACAGATAAAGAGTCGAATAAGCCTAGAGGCTATGCCTTCATTGAATTCATGCATACACGTGATATGAAAGGTTTCTTCCTGTCCACTTTTCTCCTTTTTTTGCTTTTCTTTCCCAATTTTCACTCATAGTTGAAGTTTTATGTCATGCAGCTGCATATAAACAAGCAGATGGGAAGAAGATTGATAACAGAAGGGTGCTTGTGGACGTTGAACGTGGTAGAACTGTTCCTAAATGGCGACCTCGCCGGCTTGGTGGTGGACTTGGAACAAGTCGTGTTGGAGCTGAAGAAGTTAACCAGAGAACTTCTAGCAGGTAATTCTGTAATTGCTCTACTGGTCATTATTCATTGCAACATTTTAATATGGCATCATAAAGTGATAGCTAAGTTAAAAATGCCTGGCAATGGTAATTCCTGTGAAATGTTGCCAGATATTGAAACTATTACGGTGAAGTTGGTGATGGTGGTACTGGTACCGACTGTTTTGTCCCATCACTGATGTTCATTTGGTAGTATTGCTTGCACAATCACTTGTATATTTGAAGTTCACATTTATAGACACGATTAGGAGTTAAGATCATGAAGTATTGTGATTTTCGCAGTTGTGAAAATACAATAATGTCTATACTCTTGTTCTACTGTGTCAATTTTTTTTTTTTTAAATGGGGTTATGTGAATTGCAAGTTGTTTAATTACTAAAATGATCTGCAAGGAAAATTCCAAGAACCTTGTGAAATTGACGGGATTAGGTTTAGGCATACATAATCTGAATGCTAAAATTGAGTCCTTAGCTATACAATCTCTGAGGCACAATCCTGATTTATGTTGTCAGAGGCTAATGACATTTTTTTCATACAGGTTACAGCATCGGCATTCCATTGAATGGTGGTGGTGTTTTACTCAACTGTGTTTTTCTTGTTGAGATTATTGATTATTGTAGCTTGAGTATCTGGTGTTAATATTTTTTATCAAAAAGAAGAAATCTCGTAGCACTTTGTTGGTTAATTATACTTGTTTTTGTCAGTGGGGATTTCCTTGTCAAAACACATTTGACATGATTTTGTAATCTTTTGTTAAATCAAATGTAATACATGCTTACTCTTCCTTTACATGTTACAGAGAGCGACTGCAGTCTGGTGGAACATCTCGATCAGAAGAACCAAGGGTACGAGATGACCAAGACAGGTAAGTATCTATGTAGATGTTTTTAACTTATAAATGCCAGGAAACAACAGATCACGGGGAACTGTGCATCTTTAGGCGATATAATAAATATATTGAATTTCAGATATCTGTCGCAAATACGATGTCATAATTTGGCATGATACTTGAGCATTGGCTCATTCCCATCACTTAGCTTATCATTATATCTAGGCTGCATGTTGGCATCTTATGAATTATGACTGACAGGCCAAAGTTTCAGGGATAGGGAGAAGTCCCTTGAAAGGGAAAGAGATAGGAAGAAGTCCCATGAAAGGGGAAGAAACGGGGAGAAATCCGGTGAAAGGGGAATAGATGGGGAGAAACCCCATGAAAGGGGAAGAGATCGGGATAGACAGCGGGAAAGATCTCATGACAGACAAAGGGACCGTGATAGAGATGATAGGCACCACAGAGATCGGGACAGAAATAGAGACCGGGACAGAGACCGTGGTCGTGACCGTGATCGCGATCGAGTGCATGACCGTGATCATGGTAGAGATCGAGGTCGTGATCGTGACCGTCATCATGTGAGGGAAAGGAACAGAGAGAATGATTTTGAAGTTGGGAATGACCATGACCGTGGTAGTTCTCGGGATAGAGACTATGCTTATGTTCATGTTGATTCAAAACATTACCAAGACAAGGGCGAAAGAGACAGGAACTATGAAAATGAAGAAGCAGAGGACAACTGCAGGTGGCATGAACAACCTGAGCTCGTGCGTCCAGAAACTAAACGTGATCATCGGCATTATGACTACTATGATAATGCAGGTGGCCAGGGTGATTATGACCGCTACAAAGAATCTGCTCATGACCATGACCGCTATGATCAAATGGACGAGGATGGTTATGGTTATGATAGAGCCACATCTGAGCCACAAGAAAGGGACCCTGATAACCGGCGTTAAAGATAGTTCACTTGATTAATGAAGCCATGCAAGTTAGAGTTGCATATTTTCTTTAGTGCACTCTTATCTCATTTGGTATTTATTGCAGTCAATATTTTTTACCCCGAGAGACTTCTTGGGGTGAGATTGTTTGTGGTCTGATTGACCAGGAGATTTTTTACGAATCTTTGAATTATGTTTTGTATGTTATTCGTTCTATTAGACCTGTAAAGAACTTGTTTTAGAATTTTTCTGTTATTTGACATTTGGAGCGAATCCAACTGGCTGAACTACATGTAAACTTATTTTGCAACTTTGATGTGACTAATGAGGGCTGTTATAACTTTTGAAGTGGTGGTGTTAATGACATATTTTTTAGTGACCACATATTAATTGAAATGTGATAATATAACTTTACAAATTGTACTATAGATGTTTGATGCATAAAGTTAGATAATATAATTTATATTTTGTTTGTGCATTATGTTTAATTTTTGCTTCAAATTACAAAGAATTTATGATATATCACAAACATGTTAGCCTATGTTTGAGTTACATTCTTATTCTTATTTTCATTTTTATTCTTCTACTCACTTCAACTACATTCTTCAATAAAATAATATTTTTCATTATATGACATTTCTTTCTTTTTCAATTATATATTCACCATTACATCACAAAAAAAAAGGAAGCATTCTCTCCTAAAAAATGTGCATCAAACGGGGGCTGTGGATACAAATAATGTGAATTGCAATAGAAAGAAGTAAAACAAATGAAAAAATTGTTCTAGAATAATTATTTTTGGGATCAATAATCTTGCGAATTTTTCACCCATCCCTCAAAAGTCTATATTTGGAATAATCTTTCAAGTAGCTTTCTTCTTTGTATCATTCGTATCTACAACTTAGAAGTACAAGAATAATTTAAACAATAAAAAAATAATAGGCACAGTTTTTTTGAAGATTACAAAATAGAGTCAAATTAGATAATATTTTATTCAGTAACTGCTTCACGAGTAGCTTAAAATACAAGTGATATTTTAAAGTTCATTTACAAATTGTAGAAGCTATTTGCTGCTACAGGTTGCACTTCAAACTAGAATAAGAAAAAAATGACAAAAATCATTTTTAACTTGGATCATCACTCCAATGCTTTTAACATTTTGCATCATTAAAAAATTTCATCGTAGGATTCATGGACTACAATACCTTTGTCTTTGCCACCTTCATCTTTTTCGTTTTCCTTGTTTTTGGAATGTGAACGACTTGAATTAATAATACTCTTTTGGCCGAGAATGTATCAGAATCATCCTGCATCAATTGTAGTGATTCAGAAGATGTAAATGAAAGTTTTCATGGGCACAATAATTAGATCGTTGACATGAAGAGACATGATAGGTGAAGAAAATGGGAAACTATTTAAAGTTTTCTATACTATTATTGCATAGAATTTTACAAAATCTCTAAAATAATTTCTTAGCGCCTTAAATAGTTGCACATTTTCATAAGCAAACATGTATCTTTCAATGTAAACTATCTCATTATTGTCCCTCAAGAGAACTTTTATGCATATCTTGTGAATGTATTATGTAATGTAATTTTATGTTTTTCGTGCCATGAAATAATCCCTATATCACAGATAGATAAAAATTTAGTAATGCAAATTTGTTAAAATTTTATTTATAATTGGCACAATGAACATCTAGTTGAACATGAAAATTGATGTATATATATTATATGCACGAGATGGACAAAAGGGATGGGATGTACCACATTCTTACTAAACTCAACTCCCAATACCTGACTTTTACAAATCTCTGGTTGGAATACAAAGTTAGGAGATCAAGTGAGCTGCAAAATATGTGCAGTAGCTGACACATGACCAACTTTACAAGATTTAAGGATTGCTGTTTCAAGTAAAAAAATTGAGGTAGACACCAGAATCTACTGTGCTACTGCTCTATTAAAGTAATAGTTTTGAAAAATGAGTTTCAATGTGAAAAAGTGAATCAATTCTTACTTATTTATTGAGCAAGTTGTTAATCCTCGGATTTCTTTACCTCGAAGCTCGGAAAGCAGCAGCCACGTAGGCAGAGAGTCAAGAAGAAAGTCAGGGTCCACAAGATCAAAATACGAGAAGATCAATCAAATCGAAGTCCTTGCTCTCAAAGCCGAAGTGCTTGCTGAAGAGGACCTCAAACCAAAGTCTTTGCTCTCAATGCCGAAGTGCTTGTTGAAACACTACCTCAAAGACGAAGCTGCCTAAAGAAAAGGAGCTGAAGCTCCCCACTTAGAGATACATCTCAAAGATTCCTTCGAGGCTCTCAACCGGTCCAAGGCTCATGAAGCCGACGCTGTTCCTTATGAAAGATTTGAAGATTTCTCTGAAGTGATTGATGTAACGCTCGTAATAAAGTTGTCAGCGTGTCGGCTTATTGTATAGGGCGACTGACCCCTTGTCAATGTATTAATTGTATGAATGGATTGTGATGTGATGCCCCAATTAGGAAGATGATGTCACGTGATTTTGATCCAACGGACACCACGTCGACCAATGTAGTATAAATAGAGTCTTCTTGTAACTAAAATGCGGTTGGACAATGGATTAGTAAATAGATAATAATATACTCAAAGAATACACTTGAACTCAAGAGGAAAATACATTAACATTTCACGTATCCTTCCACATATTCCTTTTTATTAATACATAGATTAATTTGGTTTCTATCCGGCGATCGTTGTTAGCGCGATTGCCTCTTGTTCTACTTGCCGGAGTCCGAACGCTTTCGTCTCTTTCCGAAAAGTGCCTCCCGCGCTCATTCCCAATCAACTGGTGCCATTATTCCGGTAAAAGTGCGTCGGAATCGTGCTTGACGTGGCAAGAGTGGGCCCGATATCTGTTAATTCATTTTTTGGGATTAACAGATTGGTGCCGTCTATGGGAAACAATACGGTTAACCACAAAAACACGTGGTGAAAAAGCTAAACGACAGTTGAAAGTTTGCCCGAAGGAATTTTATCTTTTGAAAAATGAGTATCCTTGAAAAATTGACTGTTAGAAATCTAGACCCCTTGAATAAAGGGAGATTTCGTGCTAAGGCATTTTAGGGAAATGAGTTCAACAGACGAAAATGCCCCAAGAAGGACTAGGGAATACCCTGAAGAAGGAGAACCCATGCGAGCTGCCCCAACTCCTCGCCCACGACCTCCGACACGTAGGCAGGGAGGATCTAGAGGTAGGGGCAGAGTCGCTGCTCGACTTACAAGAGAGATGGCCACCAACATGAGAAACATCACTCAGTAGAACTTAGCCATGCAAGAAATGCTAATGAACATGCAAGGGCAAGGAGGGCATTAGGCTCCTCCATATACGACCCCTAAAAACGTCTTTTTAGAGGCACAAGGATATTATCAGGAGGAGGAAGTCCATAGTCAAATGGCTGGGCATCAATATGTCGGAATGGAGGCTCTTCAAGAAAGAGAAGTCAAGATGGAAACATCGGCTAACTACACCTCGGAAAGACCATATGAGGCTCCATTCAACTTCTCTCCAAATTATGAACCTGAAAATCGGTCCCAGAAGTCCGGAAGTGTTTTTGATAGGATAAGCCCAGGGATGCCTAGAAATAGGCAGGGTCGTTCCTCCCAAGCACCTAGACATAGGCAAGCTTAACCTCCACCTTAAATGCCTAGAGATAGGCAACATGAGCCTCATTAGCATGAGGATCAGCCGATGTACCATGAAGAGCCTCCAGCTCGACCCTCTAGAAATAGGCGGGAAAAGAGGAACCAGGCTAAGGCCTCAGATCCACCAATGGGAGGATGAATATTAAGAAGAACCCCAAAAGTCCTGTGACCTTGATGATGACGATGAACATTCTCCCTTCTCAGAGGCTATACAGAATGCCCCCATGCTGAATCACTTCACACTTCCAAAATCCCAAAGTATGATGGGAGAGGGGATCCTGCGAAACACATGAACAACTACAAAACTCATATGAATTTTAAAAGAGCTACCCCAGCAATGAAGTACATGGCCTTTCACTTAATGTTAAGTGGAGGCGTTGAGGTTTGGTACACAAGGCTGTCCGAGGGGAGCATCCGAAGTTGGCTAGACATGACGAAGACGTTCCTAAAACGCTTTGCGACCAGCAAAGAAGGAGAAAGACCTATCCAACGACTTCAAAACATGCTGCAGCAACGGGGTGAGGCACTAAAAATTTTCTTGTCCCGCTTCACGGATGAAATGACCTACTGCGTGTAAGTTACGGATAAAGAAACATTAACTGCCCTGAGAGGTGGATTAGACATGAACTCCCTCTTTTGGAGAGATGAGCAGAACAAGGATCCTACTACCTATGACGCCCTATTGGAAATGATAAGGCGCAATATCCTCAATGAAGAATTGAAGGATCATAGAAATAGAGAGCCAGGGTCTATCACCTCCTCAAATGCAAAGAGGAAAATGCCCAACTTCCTATCTAATGGGCCATCAGGCCCCAATGAACCACAGACAGGAGCTTGCTACAGCAACACTCAATGCAGTACCGACCTTAGCCTATGAGAAAGTAAATCCCGGTACTGGAATGTATCAATGTCAACCTTAACCAAGGCACATGCAAAGGAGTCAAGGTAAGGGAAGAGGTGCTTAACCTAGAAATAGGGACGAAGCATCCAATTATTGCTCCTATCATCAATCTTATGGACATCGCACGGAGAACTATTGGGACGTCGCAAGAAACTCCCAGAATCCAAGCTAGGCAAGGAGAATGCGTCCTCCAAGGAGTACTCCATATAGGCCGAGCCAACAACCTCGAAACAATGAACAACATCGACCTGACGGGAATGACCCTATTAGAAGAAGGGAAAATGACACTGAAAGGCCCAGGGAGGGTCAGAGGCAAAGACGGAGCCCCCTAGCTAACAACGAACAGGAGCCCGTCAGGGAAATCGATACAATCATTGGAGGCCCTCATATGGGTGGGGAATCTAGGAATTCTTAGAAGAACTATGCAAGGGAGGCAAGTGACCCAGCCATGATGAGCTATATAGTGAATCAATCTTCAACTGGAAGAACCACTCATCCAATCACTTTCACACAAGAGGATGCGATAGGAGTGCATTATCCACACTGTGATACCCCAGTAGTAAGGGCTGTCATTGCTCGTAATGGCTTGAAAAAGGATGCTGGTAGATAATGGAAGTTCGGTCAACATCATATTTGGTACCACTTTCGATAAGATGAAGATTGATCATGAGCTGACTCCAATGAACTCCCCCTTGTTTTGATTTATGGAGATAGTATCATTCTTAGGGACAAAATCACCTTGGCGATTGAGATGGGAGCAGAACCACTGATTGCTCACCATTCTATGGAATTTCTTGTAGTTGACAACCGTTCTGCTTACATTTGTACTTGGAAGACCTACATCGAAGGAATTATGCACAGTAACATCGATTCATCACTTGTGTATGAAGTTCCCAATTGAGAATGGCGTTGCTCTGTCTGAGGTGGCCAACATAGATCAACAGAATGCTACTCCAACTCCTTAAGGAAAGCAGAACCAAGAACCACCAATGTCATCTCTACTGACATCGATATGGACGACCTCCCTGAACAAAGGATTGCCCATGCTCAAGGAGAAGATGTTATCATAACCGAGGCTCATGAAGGAGGAATCATCGGTTCCATACGAGCCCCTGAAGAAGGAGTAGCTGTTGAATAAACAGTTTGCTTAGAAGAACTGGATCCTCGCATTATTGACTACGAGCCTCAAATAGCCCTAATGGAAGAACTGAAAACCTTCCTAGCTAACCCCATGGATCCATCAAAATGCCTACCAGTGGGAAGTAAGTTGCTGCCTAAAATAAAGGAGGAGTTGAAATGCTTCTTGCTCAAGAACTTGGATATCTTCAACTAGAAGTATGGCGACTTGGTAGGCATCGATCCTAAGGACAGTAGCCATCACTTAAACATCGACCCAGAGGTTACGGATCACAAGCAAAGAGGAGAGTCCTCAATCCAGAAAGGTACGAGACCTTAAAGATGAGGTTAA